>JAWWML010000062.1:24626620-24648925 GCA_035047165.1 Ormyrus rosae
GCGCGAGATATTTCGTGAGTTTCACACCCATACTGAAAATAATATGCCAGATCATATCTACGATCTTATGCAAAATTGTATACAAGATCGTATATAAGATCTTATATAGCATTGAAAGCATTGAATATCTTTCATTTATCATAAATACATTGTGTATGTAATGTATTGCCAAAGCTCTTTTGTTTCAGTGCCAGTTTGATTTGCCTTCCTGAAAGAGAGGTTCTACTAATTTTGGATTGTCTACTGTATAGGATTACATTCTATTATATGAAACTTAATCCCTTTTATAATAATGAATTTTACTTTTCATATGCTTTGATTTCATCATGGATTTGATGCAGAATAATAATCATATTCACGAGCTTTCTCAAATTCCAAAAAAAGCCAAATGTAATTCAAACGTTTCACCGATAAATAAATTCAAAAAGTACCAAATTTTTGTCCACGAATCAATAATACAAAATCGAAGCCTTCTGCACTGACCTGCAGTCACTGTTCTTGATCTCGTAAGACGCCATTTCCGCCTTAAAAGAGCCCAGATACCCCATGAGAGTCCGGTCGGTCTGCAGCCTGCCGAACTTGAGCTCGAGCCAGGCGTTGATGGTCGCCTCGGACACGCGGAGGCCCTTCTCCCTGCTCGAGCGTCGCAGCTCGTCGCGCACCGCTTCGCGGCATATGCATAAACATGAGCTTCAAAACTTTCCTTTCAATTATACGCCCAAGGCGTGCGCGTGGGGGAGGAGGGGGGGTGGCGATCGCCTCGCGAATCTGCATCCCGACGAAATGCGGACTGCGCGACGCGCTGCCGGCGAACCATATATAAAGCTGGGGAGGTTAGTTGCGCGCCGAAGGCATTGTTTAGTCGGCGGGGTGTTGGGGATTTGCGGCCCGGTCCTCGGGCGGGGAAGGATTTTTGGGCTGATGCGCGAGATTAATGGGATGGGTTGCCGAAGTTGTTTGTGCATTTCGTTAATTTTTTCGAGTGAAAGTATAATTTGTTCTGGATTCTATTCCGCTAGTAATTGGATTAAAAGACAGTGAATTATCAAAAAACGATAGTCCTTGTAAAAAATAAACGTTACTATATAATTTATGCACTCTTCCATTAACCCGAAATTTATGAGCCATTCAGTCCAGACGCGGAGAGGTCACTAGCTTCTAAAAAGCGAACTCTGTCCGGACCAATCCTCCAAAATCTCGCTTCCATCGTGCTCATAAAACATTCGAAACTACAAAGTACGCTAAAATGCTGGTGGTCCCTATATCGATCCTCCCATCAAGCACACGAAACCCTTTATTCGAGAATTTGCCGACCCAAAATTTTGCAGATTCACGTTCGCTTTTTCCCGCGTCCAACGTCCCTCAACCCGGACTGTTAATCCAACTTCCCACTCACCGTCCATGGCGTGCTGTTTTTCGGGCAGGAAGTCGTCGGCGGGATCGGGGCAGACAGGCTCGGTGAAATTAGCCACGTAAATGAGCTCCATCGGGCAGAGCTTCAGGCGGAACAGCTCCTCCAGCACCAGAAAGCTGCAAGTTTTCCGAAAATCGAGGGACGAGTTTATTTTCTACCACTACTAGGGTGGACACTGCGGGAGAGGGAGAGTCGAGAGCTGTCTCGTGTTTGCTCGAGTCTTCCTTTTTCGGGACGGGTGAAGCGGGGGCGGAGCGTGTTTAGCTCCCAGCTTTCCACGGCTGATTACGCCGCGGTTTCCGCAGACTCGGGATTTCGACCCACCCCCCGACCCCCCCGGCTCTCTCCTCTTTTTTGCTCGGATCTCCAGCCGCGCCGCGCGATCGAGCAAAGTTTTTCGTTTGAGGTCGGCCGAGATTATTTAGATTGCGAGCCGAGGATTTCAAATTGGGGACGGTTCGCTTGATGTAGTTTCTTTGTTGTTTGTTTAACCGTCGGTAAAGCTATTTTTTTTTTTTATTTACGAATTGCAGAGATTTTAGAATCTAAATTTACGTTTATTTTTAGATAATTTATACGGTTTGAAATTAAATCGTATTGTTAATACTTTTACACAAATATACGGGCACTCTCGAATCATTTATGCATTGATTTATGAATTCAGTTACGATCGAATTTAATGTTATAACAAATGATACAATGTCGACTGATAAATGGATGGAAATGAATAATTTTACAAACCGAATACCTATAATCCCCAATTAATTTTCAAATAACAAACAATCGTTCGCGCTCCCAAGTGCATTTAAAAAACTTTTCCAAAAAGAAGACCCGTCCCTCAACCATCCCGACTTAATCAAACCGCCTCCCCGAAAGCAGCCTCGAGACAAAGGCAGCTGACAACGGCGCGTCAAAGCGAGACGGAGCATATACTTACGGACAGGAACTGTGGCGCATCACGTAAAAGCCGTCTCCGGTGACGTCGTGCAGCGAGAGCCGTCCCGTGTACGCGAATTTCATCGGCAGATCCGCGTTGAATAGAGCCTCGATGCAGGCGCCCCAGGTCGGGATAACCCGCGAGGCCGAGCGATTTTTCAGCATGCTGCGGAAATATTCAAAAAGAGTTTCGACTCCCTCTCTCTCTTTCTCTCTTTCACTTCGTGGCACGCCGGTCGCGTATTTATGAATAGAATATTTTTCTATCGTTCAGTCGGCGTCCTATTCGGGGTACTCTATTCGGGGCTGCGCGCGTGAATTTTTTTTTTTTTTCAAAATTCAATTTTTCCAGCTGCGTTATTATTTTTTGCCGTGCGACGAAGGGCGGTGGGATTTTTTTTGGCTCGGGCATTGTAAAGTGATTGAGGGTTTTTTGACGGAGGAATAATAGTTTGTTACGACGCTTTTCGAGGGCGCAGTGGAACGTTACAGTACCGTGAATCGATCTACGTGCTCGAAAGACACTTCGAGTGCCTGCTTTGATCTTCTACCAGCTACGTTGAGAAAAAAACGTGAAATCGGAGCGCGCTCGTTACGGCGGCTCCTAAAACTTCCCTCTATAACGATACGCGCAACAACCCATCAAATACACCAAATTACCTCCTCCGCCCTTCCATCATCCCCGCCAAAGTAATAAGCAACGGAGTCGGGTGCACTAACAAACCCCGACATCAAAGGCCGCGGAAAAATCCGCGATCTCATTACTGCCCCGGTGGAGCCAATCAATTTCCTCTCGGAGCTCCGCGCGTTGAGAAATGGGGCGAGGCAACTTACTAGGCGAGGAAGCCCTCCTGGACGCACAGATTGCCGAGCAGCGGATCGGAGCTCATTCGAAGCACCAGGTAGGAGGCGGCGGATCGGACCGGGACCGGCTGCGTGTCGCAGATCAGCGGGTAGAGCCTCTTCGGGAGCCTCGCGTGGACGAGGACCTTGCGGGCCTCCTCGTGGGTGCAGAAGCGCACGAAGCCGTTGCAGCAGGCGATTTTTAGCTCGTCGTTCGATTTGTTTTCTGGCTGAGGAGGAGGGGTTGTTTTTTTTCAGTTTTTTACTTTGAGCATTTTAAATTTTTATGGAACGTGTAATGATTTTGTCGCTTATCGCTTGGCTTTGGTTAGTATTTCGAAGCATTGACTGCCCAATTCAAATTTCGAATTAAATTTAAACTGATAATTGAATGGGTAGCATGTAAATATTTTGATGCAGTTTGAATGCTGATGAAAACATGACACATTTATTGTGTAAATTAATGCATATCAGCAGATCATGTTATAGTAAATAATTTTTATAATATAATTTGAATTCAAACAAAAGCTAACAAATAAATGATTGTTATTTGAAAGGTCAATTCTATGTTGAAATTACAGAATAACAGTGACCATTCTTGAAAAATTATTAGATGTAAACTAAGTTTTAATTTTAATCTCATCCGAAGCTTGTTACACTATTTTCAATCATACGGGCAATTTGCATTTCCATTTAAATCTACGAGCTCATTATCGTTTTTTGATTTACCTCAAAGAGGGCGCAAAGGGCGCAAAAAAGATCGAAGCCGATTAACTCCCGGGCCAAAGCGGAGTAGCCGACAATCGCCGATATAGCCTCGACAGCCGTAACTTGAGTCTCGAAAGGCACGTCTCTCGCGGGCTGCTCGATGAGACGCAACAAATGGACCTGCAAAATTTTCGCTCAGTCGGCTATTTCCATCACGAACGCGCGCGCCTCTCCCGAGGCCATATTTTTCAATCCTCCGCTCGGAACTTTCGAATGCATCGAAGCTTTTCCATATACCTGACCGTTGATCTCCAGGAAATTACTCGCGTTCTGAAAGTCGGCGCGGAACAGCTGCTTGAGCGTGTAAGCAGCCGTCTGCCTCTCCGGCCATTTGGCGTCGGAGTTGCTCAGCAAATCTGAAGTAAGAGAAGCGCGTTGATTTACGAGGCTTGGCCGGCGATTTTCTCCCGCCGGAACTCACTTAGAACGTAGTTGACCGGCATGCCCTGCGCTATCTCGTCGCTCGCCGGACCGTACTGTATCATCTTCGCCAGCGCCCGACAGATCAAAGTTTGACTGGCCGTCGTCGTGCTGAGTTCCATGTATTTGAACATTGTTTTGATGAACCCGAGGTAGTGAAGTAGCTGAAAAAAAAATGACAAAATTGTTATCGTTTCCCGACTGAGAACGCGCGCGAAAAATTAGTTTTGTGAAAAATGTCTTTTAATTTTTGTGGTCAATGTATATTTACAGGTAATACTTTATTATTGCTTCTATTAGCAAGTTAAAAGGCGAATGATCAAATCGAATGCGTACTTGTTTGCCGTCGTCGCTCTCGGCCAACAGTACCAAAATTCCAAAAACATCGAATCTCAGGCCGTCGGCCACTTTGTACACCATGAAATTGTACAAGCGCTTGGTGGCGCCGTTACTGTTCACAAAATCCACGGTCTTCGCATTGTCGCAGGACAGATTCAAAACGCGCAGCACTTTGTAATGTAAATCGTTCCACTCGTCGTGCTAACGAATTATAAAACACTATGAGAATTCAGGCTAAATTATAATTAAATTTATTGCTCGCATTTCAGCGGTAAAGTGAATTTATGTATAGCCACCGGTTTAATTAACAAATACAAGCGCCTGCGTGTACGCGATATATATATTTCACTTTTATGAAACGATTGAAAATCGAAACGGGATCCCCCTTTATTTAAATAAAAGTTCAAAATTCACTTTACCTGTCCGCTAAAGCATCGCTAGAAAGTGGCTCTTCTTAACATAATTCTTACGTCCAAGAGGTCAATCAATTTGTTCACACCTCCGGATTGGCGAAAGATCTCCTGCAGGTCTTCCTCCGAGCTGTGAATCACGAGATGCTCGACAACGTCTAAGGCAAGCTGCTGGATAATCTGATAAGGCTGATTAAACAATTCATAGGCGGCCTCGAAGCTGAAATCCTAAAATGAATTATTTCCAGCTGCTTCGGGAAAAGATTAAACTGCTGCTTAGAGGCAATGAAATTAGGCGAGACTTTCTGGTGTTTATAAGTAAGAAAGGTGTGAATTGTTTATAAATTTCGACGAGCATCTCGGGTGGTAATACATTTTTAAATTACATTTCACGAACCAATATTTACTCAGAAATACAAACGCTTTATCAATTTAAATAGATAAAAAAAATATTGCAGTGCACAAGTATTTTCCGGTAACGTTTATTTATATTTTATTATTTTTTATACAGAAAAATATTCTAGTTATATTTACCTTAAAATTGCTTTATTTTTATACAACGAATGCACAAGCAATATCATACCTTCGAAAACCAAAGGCCCCCTTTCAAAGCAAATATTAGGAGCGAAAAGCTCTAAAAATCTAAATAAAAGTCGAAATAAAAAAAAAATAAAAAAAAGACTTAAACAACCAAAAATCTGACGTTTCCCTAAAAAACTGCCTCGAAACGCACTTTGGACCCGGAGACGGCCTTAAATCCAAGGAGATCCTTGAGCAAATTGTCGATAATCTCGATGCAGTTCCTCTTGATGTCCGCGTCGGAGGTCTGCAGCCGCTCGTACAGAAAGCTGACCTCGGGCGATCTGTCCAGAAACATGGCCGCGCCCGTCGGATCGCTCGTCAGCTCGGCGAGTATTCGCGAGGAGAACTCGATGAGGAAATTGTCCGGCTCGGCTTTCAGCATGTCAGTGAAAAACGCTATGTAGAAATCGCTTTTCAACAGGTGAGCCTGAACATTTGGCACAGCCGCCATCAACGCCAGGAGCTTCAGTGCGAATCTGCGCGAAACGGTAGAGAATGGAAAAAAATTTCAAAAGCTCGTGTGTGTGTCGGTTATTTTGATTTGGTGCTGGCAACGCGGAGAGCACGACGTGCACGAGCTGCGATTTAAATTTATTTTTGCGCGAAATCTCGGATCGGGCTTTAATGGAAATGAAAAGAGTGGAAAATCCCCGCTTTATTGAGATTTAAAAAAAAAAAGAGGGGGAGATGAATTCGTGTAACGATTGACGAATTCGAATTGAAACACTTTCATTTAATCATTTAAAGTGCATTTTAAACTGCAATTAACTGGACTTCGATTTATTGGACGTACAAAGAGCAAATGTCACTCTACACGAAGGAAATGTGCTTTAACGTGCAAATAACTTCAGTTTAATTGTATATCCGTTTAAATTTTACAAAACTATATTAACTTAATAAAGTTAAAATACTTTTTACTATCAAATTTAATAAAATTGCTTTTTTCTAATGTTAACATTACTACTTAATTGCTTCAAGTGGAATAATCAGTGCAATAAAGTAGATGTCCAGCGTAATTGAAGTACGGTACTATTGTAAAATAGACTTTTCAGGTATAATTACGAAATGGCACTATTTTCCCTCTTTACAAAGCAGCCAGTAAGTATATAGTTAACAAAAGAATTTAATTATCCCGAAAAGTACATAATAAAAGCAAACAGGCAAAATAAAGATTTTTTCAAACGTATAATTTTCGAAACTTCACAAGTCGACGAATTAAAATACAAAGTAACGAAGTACCCTTCAATTTCCACTTAAACTCCGTACCTTTTCTCCTCCCAATGAACCCGTTTCCCCAAGCTCGAAAGCCCAGAGAGCAAACCCAGAGAGAAGAATCGAACAGCTTTACCTCCGAGTAAACAAGTCCTCGTGCTGGATGAGGCCGGTTACGTTGTCGACGGCATTGAGGTCGAAGAGCAGCTCGAGGTTCCCCCGAGCCTTGCAGCCGTACTTGGCGAGGGCGGCGGCGGCCGCCAAGAGGATCGGCTTCTCGGGGCTCCTCAGCAGCAATATCGCCGTGTCCGGATACTTGATCTCGAGGCCCAGCGGATCGAAGCTCTTCGACTCCTGCGCCGCCTGGTCCTCCCGGCACTCCCGCTCCCCGGTCGCGCATCTTTTGCCGCTCTGCAACGAGTTCTCGTTTTCTTTTTTTTACGGATCCCGATATACGCAAGGATAGATCGAGTGTTTGCGCTTCTTTTAATTAAAAACCTTGCGATCGGGGGGAGGTGCGATTTTACGGAGCGCGATGCTGATCAGGAAATGAAGTTTTTCAGAGTTGCAAGTGTTGGGTTTATGGATTGATTGGAGTCTCGATAAGTTTCTTGATGTAGGTAATTTACTAGTGTGTAATTAGGAAATTTGCGACTCGAATCGATGATTTGAAAGGCTTTTGGACACTGTTAAATTTTGTCGATTAAATATTTGGGGAGGAAAATATTTGTTTTTAAGTTTGTAAAATATTTGCTACGTAAAGTAAGTTTAAGAATGTTACTAATCAATACTGTCTATTTTAGTAAAACACAAAATATTTACCTAAACAAATTTTATACCTTAGAATTTCTCTTGGCCATTTCAAGGAAACTACTTTTTATATTTTACATATTTAGGTTAAAAATTCGAATATCAATTTGGTTTATCTGTTTTCAAAAAAAGCAACGTGAAATTATCAAATAATGTTTAACCGTGAATAAACTAACTTCAAATGCTTTAAAGAATTCTCTTACATTCTTTCCACTAACTAATACTAATAAGAAAAATTGGGAATAAGAAATGAAAACAAGAAGTTAGAAATGATGCATTGACATTTTATATTTCAATTTTAATCGTTACAAAATATTTGCAAGTGCTTTGAGTTTTTATAATATTATTTCTTATAAAAATTAAACAATAGGTACATATGTTTCAGCAGCGTACAAAATTGTGTAAATATGTTTGCGCTATAGTTATAACTATAGATTATGACAAACATTATTTATCTCCGTCTATCATTCTGTTATAAAAACCATATCAGATTTTTATAAAATAAGATAAATTCTAAATACGTATTTAAATAGTGCCATTAGTATCAAACGTTATGTCTATCGGATATTTCATAAGGTTTCGTCTATATAATAGATGAGAAAGGGGAATATGCAATAATAAAATCATGAGATCGCTGATGATTCATATAAATATAAAAAAAAGTTATAAAAAGTTTTGCATGTACTGTATTATGATTTTGCGAATAAAAAAATTAAATAAAAATAGAAAACTTGTACTTAATTAAATGCTCAAAAATTTTGCTGACAATGAATGAATGTTTAAATTATAAAGCTTTGATTTACAGAGATCCTACATCATTATTATATTCTAAGGCAAAACAATATTGGCAATGGTCGTTGGCTATGGTAACGAGTATAAAATTAAATTATACATAAAAAAAGGAATCGGCATAAAAGACGTTGAAAACGTTCAGTTATCAAAATTAAATGTAAAGTTGCTTAAAAATAATTGTATAATGTATTGCGCTAAAAGTTAAATTTTAACTTCTAAATGCACTCATTTATTGCATATTTTATAGTACAAATTTTAAATTCTCTATTTTTATAAAAACTTGTTAATTTGCCTAGATTTTTCTAGTTACTCTAGACTTAATAATGCACTTTCGTGGATATCTTAAGTGCATTTATGAACGACTTTCGCAATTTTTGCAGAGTTTTATTGTAAGTAAAATACGATGCGAAAATTTTTCATAATTACATACAGAATCATTAACAATAGCATCAAAATCTATATAATACAAAGTAAAAAATATATAATATACATATAGAATCTATACAATATTTTATTGGACGGAAATTGTTACTTTAACGACTAAATGGATGGAATGAGTTTGATGATGTTGCAATGGCGATATAAAGTGATGGCAGTTTTGAGCATCACCGCTAATAACGTTGCTGTAGTTTAAAAATACAGTCAATATAAAAAAATGTGTGCAGTATTCGAATTTGAATCTTTTTAAGGCTTTTTTTACTAACAAATAGGCTAGGATTTTAGGCCTTATCATAAGTATAATATTCGTTTGACTTATTTTTATGTACAATACATACATAATTTCATTATCATTATGTCTTATTTTTGTGAAATCTTATGAAGTAAAAAAATCTTTCTTGCAAAAGATATTGTTTATATATATAACCCTAAGTGATGTAACTACGACTGGACAGCCAACAAAATGGTAATCATTATGTATTTTATTACAATAAAGAAGTGTTGTACTTAGAATCGTTATTTGATGAATTTATAGCTCGGTTACAGTTTCATAACGCGTACTAAGTTAATTACAGAATATTTTTTGTTTACTTTTTTTGCAGCAGTTTTATCAGCCTAGCTACTCTATAAAAAATATAAAAAATTAAACTTAAATTAGTGATATAAATTTTGTTATGATAAGTAAAAACTTAATTCAAGTCCAAATAAATAATCAGTAAGTTATAAAATCCTTTTAAAGACGATTAATTTGTATAGCTACTGAAATATTTTCAGCACAAACATTATTAGATTAAACGTAACATCATTATATTTTATTAGTAAGCTTATTCCCAAGCTTAAATTCTGAAAATTATTGTTATAAAAAACAAAATATAAAAGATAATACTCTAATCCTACTGTTTTCAATAAAATTGAAAATTAAAATCCTAACGAGAATGAAGAATGTTAAAATATAAAAAAGTTTAAAAACATGATCACATCTCAATCAAATTAGCAAACATAGTTCATTCAACCTTTCTCTCGCGCTTTCAAATAAATACTACGCATACAAAAGAACAATGGAATGTAAAAACAAACACTTTTTTCCAATCGGTTCTCAAACCGCAGTCTGAGGCACTCCTTGCACTAGATGCGTTTTGCTTTTGCTCTTGGATAAGCTGCTTTGACTGGCTGCTCTGTTAATGGCGCGAGGTTGTCCGTTAGGAGAACTCGTGACAAATCCTTCATTGCGCGCGTCCTTTAATGAGGCATTCGAATTACTTCTGAGCGACGGCGTTGAACTGAATTTGCGATTTTGTGACAGGCGTTCTTGCAATTTAATATCGTGCTGGCTTTGTTGCTGTTGCTGCTGCCGATTGTTGTGATTATTGCGTGGATTGCGAGAGCGAACAGGCGGAGTATCCCGGTACTCGTACACATTATCCTTGGAGACCCTTATTAAATTGTCGATTCCCTCGGAGACGTCGTCGTCTCGTACCATCAGGATATCTCCGCTATAGTAGTGATCTGACTGTCTGTTGAATAAAAGAAATATTGTTTCAAACTTATGTTATCGATCTTCTTTTAAAGGATGTGCTAAGTAATAAATTAATTTTAAATAGCATCGTTTTACTGTTGAATTCTTTTAACATTGTATTAATATTTTTTGCCTGTATTTGTAGTTATTAATGTTAAAAACACTTAGCATATCCATCTGTAACTTCGTATTATCATAATTTGAACTTATACCATTGCAAAAATGAAATAAAAATGATTGCAAAATATTTAAAAAATAACCCAAATGTATTTACAAATTTAGTGCGATGTGTCTAAAATGATAAAAAGCATTAGTGCCTATAAAGGAAAGAATCAAATTTCTGTAATTTATTTTTTGATCCTTAAGAACAGTTTTTGTGTATCAAATTAAATTGTGCTGTACATTTTTCAAACTGATAAAATTTTACCTGCATATTCTCTTGCAGCTTCCGATTTACTATGAAAAGTAATAATTATTTACAATTGTTAGTAAAGCATTTTTTGATGAATATACTCAACTACTAAAATTCTTTTTATTTGTTAAAAGAAACCAGAACCTGTGTTCACGTGCACTACCAATCCCCTTGGCTTTTCAGTCAAGCGTAGTCACATGGATTTGGTTCTGTTTACCTTTTCTTACCTTTTGGCGTTACGCCAAAGCATGCAGCACACTGCTGACATAACAATCAGTAAAAGGCAGGCTGTCGACATGGACCAAAATGCAATTTGTAGCGGTTGCTTCGGCTCCCACCAGTACTAGAGAAATATGAAACGTCAATAAGAATGTTTCTCGATTTCTCGGTGAACTTAACTTTTATTTTATATTGATGAAAATACAGCAGAACTTACTTCCGTGACTGGCGGATAGGTGGGAACTAAACGTCCAATAACCGTTGGTAAGTACTGAGACCAAAATGCACTTTCTGTTTGCCGATAATTAAATAAAATTGAACTGTTATAAGTAGTATTGATGTTCAAATAATTTAATTGACCAAACTTTGCTTTGTCGAAATGTAATCCTAATATTTGAGCAGGTGTTGGATTTCTATAATAACAAATTTGTTCGTTTATGTTATTAAAAAAGAAAAGATCGATTTTATTTTTGATAATAATAAACTTACCCGTATGTTGCAAAATTAGCGTAAGCTTTCATAAAGAAATGACTCATATTTCTATCGCTGTCAGTCCACATATCTCTCCTTAGTTTTAATTTTTCCGGGAAAAATTCTAATAAACATTTATAAAATGTTGATATATAGTTTATAAAAATATTATTAGTACTGTAGGATTTTAATGTTAAATTAAGTAATTGATTTAAAAATTATATTTGATTCAAAAGGTGGAATTTCAAAACTTACCGACATCCATAAATGGTGCACCAGTCAACAATAAGTGTTCAGTATCGTGGGGAACTCGTCTCCAAAATGGAAGATTAAATGCTTCTATTGTTGTATTTAAGACATATAGATAGACTGGTACGTTTCTTTCAACTAAAAGTTTAGCGATAGCGTCATGTGGAGCAACGTAGTGGAAGTCAGATAACAGCTGCATAGAATGTAACAAAATACAAGATGAGATCAAATAAAACGAGTCATGAAGGTTGACAACAAATGGATACTTACGTTTATGTATTGATCTCGAATGTGCGTTACATTATTTGGATCGGGCCAATAAGTGTACATGTATTTTATTGCTTCATACACTCCCCAAGGATTAAGAGTGTAATTGTAACGAAGAACTAACTCCCAAACTTTCTGATCAAACATTTCAGGTGTTATAATAAATTCATTTCTAGCTAAAGTTACATTGTTATCTGTAATAAAAAATAGTATTTACAACTCTAAAAAGCGCTTTAAATGCATACTTACATTAATTTAAGTTATAAAATACGTACATAAAATAAATGATGCTTCTTGAGTAGTTACACCTGCCATGTACTGAATATGAGGTCGATACTTTCGGGCTTTGATACTTTCTTCGGGAGTTTCAGAAAACATGTGCCAGTCGGAAGCACTCCAAGAGTCATAGTAATCTCGAGGAATAGTAAAATTAACATCAAGAACAGGTGCCCAAGGGAACATACCAACGTCAGGTTTAAATTCTGCATTTCCTAATTCGTAGAAAGTTCTGCCGTCCTTTAGACACTGCACGAGCTTCCAGCTGCTTTCAATACTGCAGCCTAACATCTCTGCATAAACCCTTGACGTATTTTGTACTCTGTACTTGTCCACTATCAAAGCCCAATCCGCCATTGCAGAACCTGACTGAGCTATTACTTTTGAAACCATATCTCGTGTTCTAATCAATAACAATACGTACATTGGATGATTTTGAATTAAATATTAAATTATAATAGAAATTATAGATTAAAACTTTACCTTGGTGCAACCATTAAAAGTCCAGCACTGGCAGCTCCAGCTCCAGGACCAAATAACGTAATTCTTTCAGGATCTCCATTAAAGAATTTAATATTTTCATACACCCATCGTAAAGCCATTGCTTGATCCAGGATTCCATAATTTCCAGGGCTATTTTCATCCCCAGTACTTAAGAATCCTAAAATTTCGAAAACCGTGTTAAACATCTGAAGTAATATCCCAAAAATTTTAAATTAAATTTAAAAAATTCCGTTACCAAGTGCTCCCAGACGATAATTGATAGTTACAACCGTTACGTTATAAAAGCCAGCTAATATATGCGCAGGGAAAAGATTACTCGCTCCATGAATGAATTCTCCACCATGAATATAGAACATAACAGGATATTTTGCAGCTAAACCAGATTGTATCTGAAAAATTATTCAATTTAGATTTAATAAAATAGTAATTGAAAATCTTATTTAAGATGAAATTCATTCAGATTTGGTATAAATTACTTACATTAGGACTAAAAATATTTAAATACAAGCAATCTTCATCAACATCCCGAACTCCTTTTGTTGCTCCTGTATACTGACTCGGTTGAGGACACGCTGGTCCCCAATCAACAGCTTGTATAAGATGCCATCCTCTGTAAAATGAATATTAGAAAATAAATCTAGTAGATTTCAACTATTACTTTATTGCAATTAAAGATATTTTTAAAGACATAAACATGCCATTAATTTCTTTTACAAGAAAAATTATGTAATAAAGGAATAAAATGTAAAATGTATAGGTATCTTACTTGTGTATTCTGGGTGGCTTGAATCTCCCTTCTTTTACTGGTGGCATTGCATAAGGAATACCAAGAAAAACATTGACATTTGTAGTGACTCTCTCGACAGGAAGACTCCAAGGTCTGTGTCGTGCTTCTGGGTGATCATAAAGGTATACTTTGAAACCCTGAACCAATCCATAATGAGTTGTGACAAAAATATCTCGTTCAAGATTTTTTGAATCTGTTCGCTCTCTGCCTTGTAACTCTGGTCTCCATCCTCCTAATACACCAGGTAAAGGTATTCTTTCAGTCACCTAAAAATTAGAGTAAATTAAAGTACAATTTTCATTAAAAAAACTCTTTTTAACATTAAGAATCAAATATTGTTAGTTTTTAAAACCAATTTAATATTTGCAAAACTAATAGAAACAAGAAATAAAAAATTAATATTCAGTGGAGTACTAGAGAAAGCATATGCAAAAAGAAAGTGTAATGTTATGAATGGACAGCATGAATGAGTGACACCTACAGCTCATTTATGCATGCAGAAGCAGTAAGCCAATAGTACTATAATACTACACAAGTTGTGCAGTGTTTATGATTGTACAGGATGTAATTGACATTCCAAAAGATTATCCTTGCAGAAAGTAAAGTAGTTTCAGAAATAAAATTTAGAACTTATCAACGTTCATTATTTTAGTTAATGTTTTATAATTAGAAGTATAATTTAACCTCCTTTTATGAAATTAATTAAAATTAAATTGAGTTTAATTGAAATTAAAAAAAAACTTCAATTTCAGCTTTAATAAAGTACAACTAAATTTCCTTTTTTAACACAAAAGATCATAACAATAAGAAAACAAAAGAAAAGGAAGATAGTAATTATGCTTTAATTATACTCATATACATTAAATTCACCAGTACCAAGAAAATAAAATATAAAAGGGCAACTAAAACTTACAAATTATAAAAGAAAAAATTTAAAAACATAAAAGTAAAAGTTTTATCGTAAACACTATAAATCACATCAGGTGTTGTTTATCACTTATCATATCAACTGATCAGCAAGCACAAAGAAAAAGCTATTCTCTTTTCACAAAAAACTCAAATAACATGTATCCCAGTACTTTAAAACTTAAAGGACGATCCCTTATCTAATCTCAGGAATATAAACCTCCGTCCTAAGCAAAAAGCACAACAAAAACTAGTATGTACACAAGCGAGGAGCGATTACGAAATCGGCAGCACCGCCGCTGTGTGCAACAACAAACAAGCGGCGGGAGCCTCACCCATATCATCTTTCCGACTCTCTCGAAGCTCACTCACCTCCAGGTACCTGTCCTCGGGCGCTCTGGTGGGTCCTCTGTTGTAATAAGGGTCCTGGTAGTTGGGCTGATAACCGTACTTCCTGTCCTTGAAGAAGTAGGTCGGGCTGTAGGGGGGCTGGGGCCCGTAGGCGCCGCTCGGATTGTAGTACGTGTTAGCGTAACGACCGCGCTGCTGGGCGGGCGGCTCCTGGGCCAGCACCCCGGCGACGATCACCTGCAGGAGGCAGCCCAGCAGGTACAAGGCGTGTGCAGCCGCGGCCATCTTGCCGCGAGACACCGACTGACGCCCTATCTGTTGCTGCTATTGCTTGCGCCGAGCGCGCGAACGCTGCAACGTACGATATACGTGAGCTGAGTAAGTATACACCGAGGTAGAAAGAGAGAGTGACTGGCGGCGGGAGATATGGAAGCAAGCGCCAGGTAGGTGGAGGCGTGGAGGTTGGTCGCTGCTGCCCTCACGCGCGAGCGCCAAGCGAGTCGGTACGCGGCTCATGGTGTGCGTATTTTATTACCGTTTTATGGGAGAACGGTTTGATGTGGTAATGGTGGGTTAGGGGTTTTTTCGTGTGGACTGCTGGACTGCTGGTTTTACTAAATAGGTATGTTATTTGTGTGAATGCAATTTCTTTGTGCGCAGTGTAATGAAAGTATAACGTTTATTTTGTAAACACTGTTATATTATATTACTATTATTTTAATTCACCAGAATAATAAGGTTACTTTTTTTTAAAATATTTTACAAACCATTTCAGAGATTGAATTTGTATAAAATCAAAAGAAATATATATCAATTGATTTATAAAAGTATATATAAAGAACATAATTTTAAATTAACCTGTTTAATTAACTGTACAAATAATTTCACATGATTTAATACGCATAATCATTTTCATGTGAATCTGCGTAAATACTTTATTCGATAATAAGTTTGTTCAGAGCAAATAGATTATATTGAATTAATTGTTGAAGTTAAAAAGATGACCCTTTTCGGTCAAAATTTTATTTATTACAGACATCAAAGCATGATAAATAATTAAACATATAAAAGTTCATTTGTTACTTTTCTTTCACACGGAGTCAGCAACATTTATGAGCCGTAACTGTTTATGTTTTCTTTGAACGCTGATGCAGTCAGGCACACGGCGGCATCAACGGGAGAACTTTAATTAGTGTCTCTTAAGGTTAAAGAGTCTCAGATAATTAGAGTGAATCATGATTACAAAGATCGCTGATTATTCATTGTTTCTATTTTGCTATTTCCAGTTACGAAGCCGTAAAATCTTTGAATTTTATGTAAAGAATTACGCGAAGCGTCACAGAATTTTATAATGATAAAAAATTGAATTCACAATCTTACAAAATTGCATCGCGTTGAAAAATATTTCTCTACAATTTCAATTGCAAATATCAGAAATCCAACCTCTCCGCAACGCCGCACATCGAATCACCCAATCAATTCCGAACCTCCTCACCCCATTCCAATCCCGGCAAAACATACACATTACCGTTACCCATTACGCAAAGCCAGCGGAGTCCCGCGCGAAATTGAGGAACGAAGCTCGTCCGCTTTTTTTAAGCTTGACGGTGCAGCATCGCAGAACGCCTGCGGGCGCGCATTAAAATCCGCTTTTTGCGCGCTTTCACGGCGCGCGCATCGCTTTCATCGCTGCAAAAGGGAAAGGGATGACCGCATATCTTTTTTCTCTTCTTTTTCTTTTTTGCTCTCGAGTAATGCTTACGGCCCGTTTGCTTTGTGCTTTGTGCGCGATCGCGAAAGTCGTGCGCGGGCGCGCGCGCGCTTTCCTTTAATTCCATTCTCGGTCTTTTTGAGCGGCCCTCCGTCGCTTTTGTACAGCCGAGCCGGGCTGTGTTTTATTAAAGGGTGTTTCATGTTTCGGGATTTGCTTAACGCCCTTCTTTCGCGGCTTCGCGCTGAGTACTTTGGGAGCTCGTGACGCGTGTGATATGGCTCATTCTTGCGAAAATGTATGCTCAGCGGTGTAACGTGTGCATTAATGAAATAATATATTAAAATCTAACAGTAAAGTGAAGTACTTTCCAGTTGTATCCTTTAATTTCTTTTTAAACATTCAAAATAATGTAAAAGTATTTTTAAAATATCATCCTTAGTCGATTTTGTGGGTGAATTCTTCTTAAATATAATTCCTATACTCATCATCATTTCGTAAAGAATTAAAATCTAGGGACATTTGATGCTTGACCCAAATTTGAATATATATCTTATCGTAAGGTTAAGGAAGTCGGTAGACATACAAGTATTCTTCGAAGTATGTATTTTTTAAATGCATCGAAAAAGTGTTCATACTTTAATTTCTGTTAAGGCGGTTCAGTTGAATCTCATTAAACTATATCTACACTTTGCAATAAGTATTCTTTTTCTACAATTTTCAAGAAGTTCATTTGTATACAAAAATATATATTAATTAAAATATTTAATTATCCTTGCATGATATTTTAATATTTAAAATTGCAGCTACATCAGAAAATCTGGATTTTTCTTTCGTTCTAATATAAAAAAAATGCATTATCGAATTGAAGAAGCAGCTAAGTAAATATACGCGCAAGTCAGTAAATAAAGCGTGAAATTTCACCGAGACCGAGGAATGCGAGCAAATGATAAAATTTGATCGCGGAGATAATTGTCTTAACTGAAAAAAGGCAGTATTTATACGACCGTCGCATACACTCTCCCCGGAGCTTAATTTTTTCCTCGCTCGAACATGACGAATGCGCCTCTCGTGACAAGCTTCTCACCGAACATAATTGGCTGGTTCATCTAAAAAAAAACCGCACCGTATTTTTCCCGGTTAACAACCGACTTCTCGGCTCTTGAGAATGTCGTCTTTATATATAGAATGCTAAACTAATCGAGCAACAACTTTCACTCTTTGTCAGGTCGGGTCGTGGGTTATGTTAGAAGGACGTGTTTTTAAGTTTTTAAAAGCTCGCGGCTTCGATCTACCAAAAGTGAAAGTGGGCCAGCTTGTTTTCGAACGAATATAATGCGAATCGATGAGGCTTTCGGAAAGAGGTTCTTGTATCCGATTAATATGTGAATTTCACTGGAATAAACAGTTGTTTTTTAACTACTATATTAAAAGTAATCAGCAATTATTTATTATTTTTATACTGGCATGAATGAACCTATGTATGCACGTTGCAATCAATATAAATAAACTTATCGTTCAATAAAATCCGATTAAATTTCATCGAACAAACTTTAAGAAGTTATGAATCAACGAGTTGGCAAGAGCAGGAAACGATGAATCACTTTTTCTCATCGTAAAAGTGTCAATTGCATTTCTGCAAGTAAAACCTATTCTTCCCAAGATTAATTACAATTCTTTTGAAATGTTTAAACAAAACATCAGAATATTTTAAATATTTACGTACAGGTCGAGTTAGCAGCAGAACGAACTGAAACGTCCGCCTACAAACGCACACTTATCACCTACACTCTTCGAACGCATTCTAAAAAATTAGCGTCCAGTGCAAACTCACTCAAAAATCTTTCCACTCTCTCCAAACTTCCTCCGCGCCTTCCTCAATCCCAGCACTCCCACGAGCACATCCTCGGCCTCTATTTTTCCACACAGCACTGCTTCTCCGACACCTCTCTGTTTATCGGCAAAACGAAAGCACCGCGGGCGCAGCTGCGCGTATACGAGTAAGCGAGACGAAGCAGCGTCGATTCAACAGGAGTAGCTCTGCACATGTGACTCAGTGAACGGCTCGCTCATTGGCCGCCCACTCGTCGGCTAAGTCGTCGGCTGTGCACGCTTGCCTCGCCGAGAGCGTGAGGTGAGTACTCGATGTGTGCTCCCGCCGCATGACGCCCGGAGAAGCGTGAATGAAGCCGTTTTCCGCGGCTTGGGGATATGTATACTTGTTGAATGGGCAGGTGTGAGATGTTTTTTTTTTTCCAAAGTAGAAGAACCGCTTTTATTTCCTTTGACGACGGAAATGTTTATCGAATCGTTGTAAAAGCGGCATCGAATTAATTGATTATTCAAAGGTATTAATGCGATAATCGTAAAACTGAGCTAATTCAGAATCGCAGGCCAATTGCCCAGGAGAACGCTTACCTTACAGTCGACGCGCCACTTTGCCGAGTACAACTGAACGCCTAATTCCAAACAGCTGAGTGTACCCTCTCGCGAAAGCCAATCAAGCGCGTCGATAACAATGCCTACAAAGTGCAGCGCCGAACTTCGTGTGCCGATATTACTCAGCCAGACACCCATTTGGACGAAACGCGGAAAACCGCTGTAATGCTTTTTTCACTTAATGGCCGTTTTTTTTTCGCAGTTTCGAAATCGGATTCGTTTATCTAGCGCTTTGCTTGCGCCGACGGAAGAGATTAGATTGAACGATAAGACGAACGTACACGTGCGCAGCGTAGGCTTGTTAAAGGGGATTGATCGAATTGTCGTTTTTTTTATGGTAAAAGTGCGGGGATTCGTAATCTGTGTATTTGAGGTGTGCGTTTTGGGAAAAGGATTATTTGCTTTGTAATTTATGTTATACAAGTAGTCAAAGAATAAAATTCAAAATTGCGTGTGTTATAGATTGTTTACAAATATATGTCACAGTGCGTTTCTTAATTTTTTTTATTGCCCAATGCACCTGACAATTTATTTATCCACAGAATCAGTAGTTGATCGGGCAATCAACACGAATTCGCAATGGTTAAATGAATAAAACATACACAAAATTCAATTTTAACAACTATATATATTCTTTAATCTTTTACAGCAAATAACGCGAAACACAACCAGACACATCAACGTCTTTAATGTAGTTGATCAATAAAGATTTACTCGGACAAACGTTTGACTCTCAATCGACTCCAAATTCGAACTCAAACTCCACTCTCTCGGCTTCTATCAACGAATCCTCAAATACCATTTGATCGCCGAGCTTGCAACTCATTTGTTGTGCAATCTGCAATGATGTAAAGATGTTCCTTGAAGTGAACCACGTGAAATACTCAAAAAATCCAAACATGTATTAGTTAACATTTTCATAGTAGCAGTTAAATTCAGAAAACTTACTTGCTAAAACATACGTACAAAATAGTTTAATATCAGGTAGCACATACTTCTTGTAGTCTTTAATTCGTAAATGATAAAATTGAATTTTGTTCATTAATCTTATGAATAAGAGATATTAGCAAAAAGAGCGAACATGAAAGAAGCATTACTACCTCTCCAGTTGAATTGAAAGACAAAAAAAACGAAACAATTATTATTGATTTTTAAATATTTATTCTTCTTTTAGGTTTTATTGAATGTTTTCTATTTATTTTCAATTTTTAAAAAAATGTAACAACTTCCGACTCGTCGTGTGAATAAGTCTTTTAATTGCTAACAACAATTTGCAAATTTTTTTTTTCATGCATTCAAAAAAAAATGTGATAAAAGCAATAGTGCAACCTTCTATATACACGCAAAAGCTAAGAATTAATTTTTTAACGTCTCTCTCAAAGTCATCATGCAAGTCACTACCATTGAATCTTCTTAAAATCTGGGATCTTTCAAGAAGCAGTGTAGGTATACCGGCTTCTGCTAAACGCGTTGTAACTTTGCTAAATTTTGATCGAAACGGCGAATCTTCAGAAAATACATATGTCAAACTTCTTTCCACCAAACTATTATCAGCTACGTGTACTCGTGAGCTTTTACGTATTTGAGAATTCACAAGCGTATCGGAATGTATGCAAACTATGCGGTCACCTTTCAACAAACGGCTTATGCAATTAACAACAGAACCTATTCTATGATAACTACTGCGAAGCTTATCGTAACCCACCATATCCATATGGGCTTAATAAATAGTAAAATTAGATTTTATTAAATCTTCGTAAGAATTAATTAGCGCAATAGGTGACGAAATATTAATTGCACTTAGGTAACTGAAGAAGAAAGTGCTTGTCATAAAAGAAGCAAACGTTAAAGTGATGAATATTACTTTGCCAGCTGCACCCTTTGGCGTTTTTAAAACAGGGAGATTTGCGGTGATTCGAACAAAATTCATAAATGCATTGATCATAGATTGTTTGAAAACACATTTCAGCGTTAGCGTAGACAGTAAAGAGAAAATAATTATTACAATTTTTTGTATAAATTTTTTAAATAAAATCCCTACATATTCTTCATCATATACCCTTATTTTTGGAGATATTATTACGATTTTAGAAATTCGGTAATTATCAGATTGATACTTCCAAATGTCGCGTAAGTAGTATGAATTTGCTGAACTATCCGCATTGTTGTAAAGAACTTCTTTAAGAGCACCACGTGGTACACCCGAAGAATCCAAACTTGTATTATTGAACATTTTCATAGTAGTAGTTAAATTGAGAATTCTTATAGCTGTACAAAATAGTTTAACATCAAGTAATCTATATTTATCGCAATGAATTTTATTTAAATTAAACTCATCTTTGTAATTATCAAGTGTAATAACTGTTTTCAAATTGTAGCCATTCAAATTTTTTACTTTTTCAAAATATAAAGCTTCGCATGGTAATCTGTCTGTTATAATAAAATAATCATTACCGCAGTGCAATTATAGGTATGAAGCATTAATAGTACATTGTGCAACAAGAGGAGAAAGTGAGCTATTTCTAGCGAGGGTGAAAATACCTCTCTCGAGTCTGAAATAGCTTTTCTCCCCGTGTTACACACCGTGTTTTTGTCAACGAGGGCATGAAAAGTCCTCATTTGGTGTTAGAAAGTTGGATAGATGATCGTGCATTTCAAATCATATTCAGAAATCGTACAAAATAATTTAATACAGATAAAAAAAATTTTTTTTAAAAATTTATTTTTACATTTCAAAAATTTAAAAAAGTGACTCTTTTCCCCGGTAAGCCCCGCCGGAGACGGGGAAAAGGTCATTATCCCCTGTTTGATCAAACAATTTTGTTAAACATTTGAAATGCTCGATTTTGTATGCTACTTTTACAAGCCTACGTTGGGAAAAATATATTGTACTTACCTATAGTTAAAAATTTATTTTTTATTCTTTGAGAACATTGAAATAAGGTCCAGTATGCAAGCGGAGCATTTTTTAATGTAATTTCTTGCCATATTGCAGGTGCGAAGTTAGTAAAAGCATTAAAGGTATACATAAATACTGATCCATTAAATACGTAGCAAACATAAATTGCAGACAAAACATTAAATGACCAAATTGCAGCTAAAAATTCGTTGGCCATTTGGCAACCTGAATTGATGTTTCTATTAATGATTAAAAACTTTGCTTCGTGATTCCACCAAATAGAATCTCTCAAATTAGTCAATGCTTTTATAAGATTTGCCTTGGATAAAATATT
>JAWWML010000062.1:24649025-24721852 GCA_035047165.1 Ormyrus rosae
ATATCAATATTTTCGGATTTAAAATATTTTTCGCAGTGAATTAATGCTATCAGACATTGTTTATGAAACTACTGCTTTTGATGCAAATAAATGCTTCAGCTTAAAAGTAAATAATAGAATCTTTAAGTAGAATAATAGAATGTTTAAGAATAATAGAATATTTAAGTAATCTAGTGCAATGTAATCTTAAGTAAATTACCTATTACTGCTATAAATACAAATAATAGAATCTATTTTGAATAGTCAGTATATAGAATAGATAATAATAAAATTGTTATATATATATATAAATGATATCACTGTTAATTAGCTAGACACAAATTATGTATATTAAAAGAGTTGGGTGAAAGGTTACGCGGCCTTTATTTTGCCTAACCGGGTATAAGTCTGACATTTTGAGTGAGTGCGAAAGCGAGTATGGGCTATGTATTGGAAGTCCGACGTGGCCTAATATTTGCAGGAATGAATGCGTGGGTGTATGTCATTACTGGTAGTTATTACTGTTAAGTAAAACTAAACCAGTATTGTTGTTAATCCGGACCTGCGAACAGGAAGTTATTGTTCCTCTGCAGGATTTGCGACGGTATAGCGTGTTATTATGTGTATAATTATACTCTGTATTGTTCGACAAATGTTATTTGTAACTCTGGTAAAATTAATAAATAAATAAATAAAAAGTAATTGAACAAATCTATTGCAAAAAATGTTACATAATTTTATTACAAAAGAATTGTTAAAAGCTGTAAACTTAATTAAATTTCTTGGTGGTGCTGATCCGGAGACCTCTATATTTTATACAAAGTTCAGCAGAAATTTATCTGTAAGTTATGAAATCTAAAGGACTTAAAAAAACTATGGCAGATTAAAATTAGTCTATTAGCAATACAATGTTTACGTAATTGCACTAACTAGATAGACATTCAGAGTCGCAATCAGGGCGTGCTATTTTAATAATCTTTTTCCGTTTCATAATTTGTATTATCACACTAGTTTTTGCAAATTGTATTTATTGTGTTACTAATAGACAGTTACATTCAACTTTTAGAAAAAGTTTTTACCATCTAACACGAAATATATACATAAATAAATGTCTGCTATGAAATACTAAGAAGTAACAATATTTCTTCAGAATTGCATAAGATTATTTACTCAACGCCCAAATAATAATTGCATTAACTTCCTGTCTTTAACCACAATCCGTAAATTAATAATAGCTTATTCTATTGAAAAATTTAATGTACACAAAAGAAATTTATAATTAAAATTCACAAATCACGCTACTTCCTAAAAATTCACGAAACACCAAACTGCCAACCGCGCCAGTCTTCAGCCTCGGTTCGCGAAAGCCAGCACAACTCTCTCGGTCCGCGCTTAATCCCCCCTAATTGCTCGATTTAATTCAATTTCCCCGGCGCCGCTTCGCCCCTCCGTTGCAATCAAGTCGGCGCGGGGCCTCCTCGGGCCCGAAGTCGTCGTCACGCTCGGCGGCTTTCTCAGAGCAGAACTTCGCTCGGGTCAAATGATGTGCGCGGCGCGTGTCACGGTCATCGCCTGCATGCAGTCCGCGAGCGCCCTTGGAAGTGCGTAAGCAGGAACAAAGGGCTCGAGCGAGGGACGAGGTAACGCTCTTTGGAGTTCCAGGAGCTGAGCTTGCTTTTCGAGTTGGGTGAAATGTGATTTGGGGAACGTTTCTTTGGTTTAATTATGCGTTGGGCTAAGTTTAGCTGCGCTGGGATGCGTAGGATTCGATTAAATAATGGAAAACTTGTGGAAAAAGAAATTTGGAAAATTAAAAATTGGATGGGTGCTGCATCTGATTGGATTGGTGTACGTAAAGTTACAAAAACTCTATAATCAAATGACTTTCGAAATAATTAAAATATAAATGTTTGTTTCTCACATTTTATATTAAAATATTTAAAAATGTTAGTTTCCTTTAAGAAAGATTTTAGTTTAAATAATTAATTTTAAAACCCAATATTTTCAAGCACAATAGAACTTATATATTGCTGGTACAATATTATCGACTGACGGTGTTTATAGGACTGCAGAAGATCGAGAAAATTTACGAAGAAATTGGAAGTCGATAAGAAAGAAAGTTTTAAAATTCTTTGTTGTGTTGTATTTACCTATTTTTATAAAAAAGTAAATTGTGAATTTATTTAAAAAATACGTTCTACATATATTAAAGTCATAAATTAAGTATAAAAAATAATTTATAAACAAAAGAGGATGAAAGCCTCATACAATGTTTTTATTCAATTTTTTCAAAAGTTGTTTTTTATCCGATTTTTAATAAATACATTAAAAAATGAAAGGTACCCGGATTCGTATTCAAGCCAACTTTTATCATTTATACATCAACGTTTATGAAACAATTAATTTTACAGTATCAATATTTTATTACATAATGAAAAATAACACTTTCCTCTCAACCCTTCAAATCCAAAATCTTCTTCGGACCTCAAATAAATGACAATCCTGAACTATAATTATTCCTCCCAAACTGAAAAACAAACACGTACCCCTACTCGAGCGACACTATAAATAAAGCCCCCAAAACGAGTCTCCACATATCAGCGATCTCGCATAATTAAAACTGCATCCATCAAAGCGGCAGCAGCGGCAGCGAAAAAAAAATCAGACTTTCTCCTCCCGAAAATCGGCCGGCTCGCTGCACTTCTGTCGCGCGGCCGGCACGGCGGAGGAGGAGGCCCGAAGCCAGGTATACGCGCTCGCTCGCGATGCCTATCTCTCCTTCGGGCCTCCGAAAAAAAGGCGGGGAGGGGAGGAGGAGGAAGAAAAGAGCGCGCCGAGGGGCAGATGCACGGCCCCAGGCTGCGCAACGAATCCGGCATGCCTCCGTCTCCCTCGCGCGCGCGCGCGCCGGCCGAGCTTGTATAGGGCCGGTGCAAGGTTCCGCCGGGGCTCTGTGTGCACTTGAAAAATTGCTAATTTCGGCTTCGGATCGGGGCAGTGGTAGGTGGGCTTTTTCGGGAGGTTTCCGAGCTTGGCTTTTCAGATTTGGATTGGTTTGAATTTTTGTAAGGTAATTTGGAATTGAAAATGTTTTTTTTTTTCGATGTGGGTAAATTGCTTTCGGATTAATTTAATGTGATGTACACAGTTTGAAAAGCGTTCTGAATATTTTACTAGCATCAAAAGGTTTTCTATTAAATTTATATATGCATTCAAAAACGGCACGTGTTTTTTGAGAATCTCAAGTATGTTTTTATAACTCTGCGTGTTATAAAAGAAAATATCTTTCATTTTTAACGAGTAAAGGATTGAAAAAGAATATACAATATATTATACTGATTCATATCGTATATTAAAAAATATTTATTTTTGCATGCATGCAGCAGCAACTTAAAAAAAATCTAAGGCGAACCTGTAAAAGTAAGCTGCTTAAGGTGATTAAAGGTATATTTATTTTAGAAGTAAGTTATGGTATAATTACGAGAAGGAAAACATCGAAGGGGCGAGACAAAGGTTTCCGCTAAGCGCGATGCTTTTAGTTTAGATTTGGAAGCGGAAGTGGAGGAATTAGGGGACAGTCGTAAAACGTAAGATTTATGTCTCAGGCTTTTGTAGTGATATAATCCAGGTACCTGAAAACTTAATGTCACGACTCCTAAAAGTCTCTTTGAAAAAACGGAAGCTAAAGTAAAAATTATTGAAAACCTTTGTGTTAGTTTTTATTTTTTTTTGGTCGTAGTAGGAAGTGTAAAGAATCAGGGGATATAAAAGTTTTACAAAACAGAAAGTTAAAAATTGTGCGTCATACCGTGAGGAATGATGAATATTCTGTTAAAATAAATATCAGGAACGTTAAAGACAACTCACTTTGCATAGGAAGTGATAAAAGGAACAAATATTAGAACTTTGATTAAGAAACCACGTCGGTTAGATACCGCCGCCTGCAGAAAGAAACACAAAATAAGAAAATCAAAATATCTGTAAAAACTTGAATTGCAGTAACAATTAAGACTCTAATTAGTACAAGTGCACTTAAATCCGCAAACATGCAATTCGGTATTTATGGCTAAACAAATAAAGAGAAGTAATTGTGTATCGTTACGCGCTTCTTGTTTTAATCCAATTTAATTAAAGATAAATATAGGAATCGACGCGCAATACAAACTGTACAAACAGCACGACTAGAATGCAAGTGTACTGGATGTTTACAAGTGCCTAAAAAACTTAGTTAGAGCCGAATAAATACCGGCATTTGAGGGTAAAGACCGCAGCGTAATTGCAAAGCATACCTAAGCATGAAATAAATACGCCGGAATTAAGTTACATGTTTCACGGTTTCTAATTAAGTGCGAAGGATATGGTATGCGATAAATATTGGTTTCTTACTTCGCGTGGTAACTTTGCATCAACTTACACTCGACTGCTTTAATTTCGATGAAAAAAAATTACACGTTACAAGCGGAATCGAAAATCGATTTTGATTAAAAAATTAAAAATTCCCCGAAAACCAAAATTTATAGCGCGAAAAAAAAACCATTCAAGCGGCCGCATTTCCGTCCGGGAAACAAAAAACGCCGCTTCGCCCGATTTTTAATCATCCCAAAAACGAGCCGTGCAATATCCTCCAAAATCCCCGAAATCAAAAGCTCCCCCTCCCCCGCCGATTCGAACGTCCGCCACGCGTTCCGGGGCCTAATAGCAAGGTGAGCATCGGCCCTTAAATTTTTTTCCTCCCAACTTATAAGCTGCAGCACGAGCCGCCGTCGTCGCCGAACAGCTGGCCGGTTGTCCGCCGCGGCGGTGGGGGTGCAGCGCCGCTGCCGCCGCCGCCGCCACCGCCGCCGCACACTTGTTCAGGCGTTGCAGCTCGGGCGGCACTCGAGAGCGCGTTGCCGAGCAGGCAACACTTCCCCGGTCCCCGTCTCAGGAATGAGCCAGTCTTAGAACGCCGCACGATCCCGACTCCCTCTCTCTCTCTCTCTCCCTCCATCTCTGACTCGCGGGTGTGCAGTGTGTTGTCACTTGTCTCCTCCGCAATTCCGCGAGCAACCGAACGCATCAGAATGACGACGACGGGCGGCAGCACGACGACCCGCGACGTCGACGCGCACATCGTCACCCTCCTCACGAAGCTCTCGGCCCTCCGGGAGCAGAACCAGCAGCAGAACGAGGCCCAGCTGGTGGAGCACAAGGTGCCGATGAGCATCGAGGCGAGGAGCCTCGAGCTCTGGCGGGCCGTCGCCGTCGAGTGCTTCGCCACCTTCCTCTTCGCCTTCGTCGTCGCCGGAGCGGCTATCGCCTCGGCGGTCTCCGGCAGCGGACTCAACGTTCTCGCCACCGCGATCGCCTCCGGATTCGCCATCGCCGCCGTGCAGCTCATCTTTGGACCCGTCAGTGGTAAGAACATTTATATGCTTTTTATTCATTCAAAGATCTCGGCGGATTTTTGGTCGAGTTGCGCGAGTTGGGACAGCTCGGGTTGTTATTGAAAATACGTATAAGTTAGCGGAAAGTTTAAAATCTGTATATCAAAGCGTCGAGGAGGAGCTGCTCGCTAAAGCTCTTCGTATTAAATTAGAAGTAGATTCAAGTTTCTGAAATACTAGACTAACTAAATCGAAAAGTCTAAATGACGAACATTATCCGAAAGTCGAATTCTCATTAGTTCTCATTCGAAAGTGTCCTTATGCGCCAGATAAGAAAACTCATTTACTGGAATAAGATAAAACTAAGATTATTACGTCAGGACCGTCCGATCAATTCCGAACTTCTTTTCCGCGACGCGAACCAAACGTCACGATAATCAGATAATACCCCCGTCGTTCGCTCGAAAAAATAAAGGAACGTTGAAATAATAACCCTAGTCGTTTGTTAGAAAACCGATTCCAAGAAATCGGGAACAATGCGAATCCGCGAGGCCCTGAATAGATCCTCGTCTATCACAAATAATGCGGCCCGTAATAGAGAATCGAACGAGCGAGAACAAATTCCAAAGGGCCGCCTCGATTCTCGCGGTGAAATAATAAGCCGATCGGCTTTGAAAAGGAGAGACTCTCTCGCGGCGGCGCTCCTCGGCGGAGATTGTCTTCAAACGGGGATCTTATTTCTGTCCCTCCTTTGTAGCGTCGTTTGCGGTCGTCTCCGACTCTCAATTGGCTTGTTAGTCGATTGCGGCCTCGCGGCCGGAGTATTTAAGAGAGTGCACGTACATACACATATATACGTGTGTGTATACGAAAGACGCGCCGTTGGATTCGGAGAAGAATCCCTCGGGGGCAGAGATGCACGCGTCCTCCTCAGCGTACCGTTATACAGCTTCTCCTTGCAGAATAGCTCTCTTTTCTCTTTAATCGCGAGAGAAAGAGAGGGAGATCGGCGCAAAAAAAATCGATCGGAATTAAATATCGCGCGTTTAAAGAGCCGAGGGTCGGCTCTCGCGAGGGCCCGGAGCAGGGAGGCAGCTGAAGGGAGAGTCCTGACTCTGATGTTGTGTCGACAGGTGGGCACGTGAACCCCGCGGTTTCCGTGTCGTTCGCCCTGTCAAGGAAGGTGTCGCCCCTCAGGGCTGCCCTCTACGTCGCGGCCCAGTGCGGCGGTGGGATCGCCGGCGCGGCCATGCTGTACGGGTGAGTAATCTGCAATTATTTTTCTCTTTTCTCATATATATATGTATATGGTATACATTAGCGAGGCAGTCTGGAGATTCGCGGGATTTGGTTTGATTTTTCGTAAGCGCCAAGTATTTGTTCCGTAATTTATAATGCTCGGGGAAAATGTGGTACACAGCTCGAATGCCATTAATCGAATGAGCGATAAAATTTCGCCTATTCATTCTCGGCGAGCGTAATGCCCGGCTAATGAATCGAGAGAGTTTGTTATGAATGGAATTTCAGCGCGTTCCGACAATGGACATGTACGAATTCTCGAATATAAAGTTTAAAATATCTCCCCAGTCCCGAAAAATCCACCAAAAATCCCGGGCAGCCATAATATAAAGCGCAAAAAAGCTAGTCGAATAAACAAGCGTTGTTCCTTGAGCACTCTGTAATTGGGACATGAATTCTCCCGCGCGCCAAGTGTACCGGGGGCAACGGCTCCGCGCGGCCGATTATTGTTTTCGCGAGTTTCCCTTCAATGCGTTCGTTGGCATTATTTCGACGCGGCGCGGCCGCCCGTACACATTTGTGTACTTCGCATTTATATATTCGCCTAGAAATTGGCGGCGACCGCAAGCTGCAGCCGCCGCCGCCGCGGCGTTATCGCTCCCCTTCTCCCCTCCCGCGCGAGTTTGTATAAGGACAGGATTTATCGGTCTGGATTCCGGCTTCGATTTCGCCGGTCGCGGCTGCCGAGTGCTTCGATCGACGTGTGCCGCCGCGTGGATTTTGGAAGCGAGACTCGGGCTTTTTCGAAAAGCCACTGGGGTGGACGGCATAATCAGCCGGATCGGAGGACGAAGCCCCGAAAGTCGCAGCTGCTCGGAATGCAGCAGCACGTGCCAGAGGACCGGTCCTGGCCGGCAGGTTGCCTTCCGCGTGCTGCCTGGTCTTTTTCTTTCTCGAGAGACGATGCGCCGGAAGCCGAGTCTTGGCCGAGTCCAGGGACCGCTGTCGGAGGTCGCGGCGATTTCTAATGTCTCGCGAAAGCTGGCTCCAAAAGGGAATGTAAAAGTGTTCGAACCGGTTGTGCCGTACCTTCGATTTTAGCGCGCCGTTTGCCGCTGTAAAAGTGTCGTTTTCAGATAGCGATATATAAACTTTATGCCCGCGCCTCTCTCGCTGATAAAAAAATTCTCCTCGCTTTACTTGTATTATATGTACCAATGCGCGGAATTACGAAACTATATGACCGCACTCCGTGTAGTCTCCACCATTCTCCACCCCGACGGTCATTTCCGAGAACGCAGACGCCTTCGAAAGAGAAGACGCCGTGCATCAATGACGCAATTCGCGGAAATCGATCCGACCGCAGCGTTTCGCCAGCGAGGAAGTCCACCCGAGGGCACTCATCTGTCGCTTTTCTTCTGCGCGCACAACATGCTAATGCTCTCCCAAGAAGCGGCAGCGCCCGCGGAGAGAAAGAAACGCCTAGCTTTCGTAACCCACAATGGATATTCCATTACGCGGCGCTCCTCTCTTTTGCGCCGCGGCCATTCAGACTTTTGACTTTCCGACTGTCTTTTTTCCTTCTTTTTTTTTTGTCGCTTAGAGTCCTTTGTGGGAAGGACTCGGACAAAACGCGGAGCAGGCACGAATCGGACGGACTCGTAGTTTTTGTGTCGGTCCGGGCGAGTTTTGTAGCTTTTTGTCGGAGGTTAAAGTACACACCCTCGTCAGGAGCGTTTGAATTTAAATTGCAGGCGCGACAGTTGGCCTCGATTTCGGGCTGAAACTACCTAGTTGAAGCTTAAATGGAAAGTATCGCTTACAAGGTTTTAACATACGAGCAGTGTATAACGTACGAAGTAGCACAAAAAGTTAAAAAGTTACGCGTACATCACCGATTGTCAAACTCGCACCACGAAATTCTGCGGATCCCTTTGAAAAATCTGACTGAATTTCTAGCTGATTTCAATATTTTTCTAAAGCCAACAGAGTCGTCGGAAACTTTCCCCGAACTTTCGACACCGAAAACAGCGTACAAGCAAACACGCGAAGCCCTCAAATCGAGTTCTCCCGAGAACGATAATACAAAATGTCAAAGTTTTCCCCCGCTCCTACCTCTCTCAATCTCTCGGCGTTCCTTTATAATACATCCTCCTGCCTCTCGGCAAACAGGCGCGCAAAGTACCTGAGCGGCGCGCGCGCGCGGTCCGGTTTTAAATTTCGTGGCCGGGGGCAGATGCACCCGGGATGTTATCTGGGGGCCCCGGCACGCGGCGGCGACGGCTGCGGCGCGTGCCCAAGATATAATTCGACGGGGCCCTCGGGGCCGTCCCGAAAAAGGAGGAGAGGACAAGGAGAGAATGCAGCTGCACCGGCCGCCGCTACCGAAGAAAGCGTGACTCGGCCGGATTTTCGGGCCCGAGCTCATATAATCGGGCCGCGTTATGCGTTTTGCGCCGTTGCCGCCACCGCCGCTCCTTTCTTTGCGGAGAAGGGCCGCCGGTGAATGTGTGCAAGAGCGAGGCGAAGGCTTTTTGTTGCGCCTCTCGCTCTCGTGCGGATTTTTCGGCTTAATGACGCTGCGCCGGTCGCCGGGGGAAAATTAATGCGGTTCGAGAGAGGCTCTCGAGAACGTCGTCGAGTGAGTACAGTTTATGTACGAGCGTAATAAACTATATAGTCTGAATTGCGTATAGAAGATGTGGAAAGGCAGAGTTTCGAATGCTAAGAATTGCTCAAACCCCACGTCGAGTGGACACGTGTATATATATACAAAAAGATTCTAAAAATAGAAGTTCACCGAAAATTAATTCCAAATAATCGGCCAGGCGATCTCCCGAACGGGCCAATAAAAGACTCGGGAGCACAGTCATCCTACGCCTAAATCACCATAAACCCAGAAAACGGCCCAGCACACCCCGAAAAAAGCAGCTCACCCGAGCCATACGGCCCGGAGAAAAAAACCAAAAGGCATCTTTCTCTCTCTCTCTCTCCGACTTGCGGAGAGCGCATTAGATAAAGAAAAGCAGGCCCGGGCAGCAAGAGGCACGCGTAATTGGCGGACCTTGCGCCGAGGAGGAAGAAGAAGAAGTAGGAGGAGGAGAGAGAGAGAGAGAGAGAGCGAGAACACCTGCCTGGCGCGCGCCGCCGCCACCGCCGTCTCGCAGCTGCCGCAGATGTTCTCCTATGGACCCGAAGACGGAGCAGGCCCCGAACATAAAAAAAGGGAAAGATCCTTTTTCGGAGCGACAGAGAGAGAGAGGGAGGGAGGGAGGGAGATAATGAATGGCCACGAGCGCGCGCGCGCGGAGAGGAAAAGAGGACACGCGCACGTATTATGACGAGAGAGGGCAGATGTTGCTGCGCTGAGCTTCCGATTATCCCGGAGGAGATCCACTCTTTCGGAGGATTATGACGGCGCGGGGGATCGATATATATATAAGCCTCGCTCTCTTGATTCGAGCGAAAATCGCGGCCGGGATATTCTTATTTGCTCGGTCGTTAAAGCAGAGGGTGGAGTGTTAACAGCTGTCGGACTTTGGGGAATTTCATTTTGAGTAATGATTACGGCAAAGTTCGCGGAAGCCTCTAAAAACTTGATTCATAACGTTATTTAAATTATGAAAGGACGGTGGAAATTAATTTTAAACTGGCAAGTCTTCAAAGGAAGGAGCTCGCCTCTGCTCTCCCGGGCTTATTAAAAAAACCTTAGAATATGCTAAAACGCGCGTCAAACAATTTCCACTCTGACCAAATGCCTCTTCCAGCATCTCTCGATCTTTTTTTTTTTTTTTTTTCGAGAAAGCTCGAGAACCGCTGCCGTCGCGCTCGAGTTACTCGCAATTTTCGAAATCGACTTTTACGAGGCGGCTCGCGCGCGCGCGATTACTCGGCCCGGCAATTGGCCGAATGTCCGGGGAAGAGGTCTTGCAATGCGCGAGAGGCGACGTGCGGTGCGCGCTTTAATGCGCGCCCCTTTTTTTACGCGCCGCGGAGTCTCCTCTTTTTTTTTCCACCGAGAGCAAACTGTTTTTTTGTTTTTTAGTTGCGGGAATTTCGAGTCCGGCTGCAGCGTACGGGGAAAATAATTTAACGCAATTTTCGGGACGACGCTTCGCAACGCGGTGTTTTACATTTTTACCGCGATAAATTGTCGGGTAATGTTGAGAAATGTGGCTTACAACCTGGGAATTTTATTTATTAAAGTCTTATACGTTTGAAATTCATTAAATTTATTTATTAAATTTAATAAATAAATAAAATTTGTTAAATTTAATTAAATAAATAAAATGTATTAAATGTATTTATTTATTTGCGCAACAATATTACTGCAGTAGGAACATTAATGAGTTTTTAATATCATTTACAAAGGAATGCATTAAAAGGTATATTAATTATCAGCCCTTTGCTAACGAGAGCAAAAATTTTCAATTAAGGGCAGTGTACTTCACCGGAGAAAAGCTATCGTATAAAACTCCGAAAAATTAAACACAACAATCAATTACAAGCGAGCTCTCGCCCACAGAACAATAAACAATGCGATCCCTCGAAGCAGGAAAAAAAAAAATTTACGATTCTGCAGCACTGCTATCTCGGTCATAAAGCTTCCAAGAATCTCTCGCCGGGGGTGGGGAAGAAGAGACCGGCTTTATTAGCCAGCGCGTCACTTTGCTCGCCGCGTCTCCGTGACGCTCGGCGTGTGTATATCGCATGGCGCGCCATATGAGCCCACAAAGAGGTAACAAGTGCGCGATATGTACCGAAATAATAATCGAACAATGCTCGCAGTTAACCGGGTGACCGCGGCCGCCGCCCCCCGTATATACGCTTTTTCGTACGCGTCCAGGAGCGCGGAGGGAGACGGGGAGAGAGAATGGGATAAAAAAGATAAATGGCGAACGGAGGGGGATGGGTTATTGGGGAGGCCGAACTGCTCTGTAACTTGATTTTGATCGTCTGGCGATTTGCTGGATCTCTCTTTTTTTTTATTCCGGGGTAATTGCGCGGAGAGGTTTAAAGTGGAGTTTAATTGTTTTTCCGCTTCGTTCGATTTGTTTATTACGATTTTCGAGCTTTCGCCCTGAACGGTTGAATTTAGCTGCGCGCTTAATTTACGCGAATCTACTTTGATGGCTGATTTATTGATTTTTATTTTTGAAAGCTATGTAACGATCTAGAGCACCGTGTACTGCACGCTTCTTTTACGTCGGAGTGCAAGCCGCTTCGATTGATCATTCATCTAAAAACACACAAAAATCCATCTGCATCGTCAATAACTCATCAACCAAGCCTCTAAATATAGACCTCACAATCCCGCCGTGACTCATTAACTCGAACCCGACACGCACTTCCACTCGAAAATCTTGAAAAAAAAAGGCCGGCCGCTCCGAAGTCCCGCTCGTCGGCGGCCACCTTCCTTCCACCCCCTCAAAGCTAAAAAAGAAAAAAACGAAAGCGGCGCACGGCGCGCGTCTCGAGGGATCGTCGAGCGGTGCGTGCATCTGTTGGAGAGGGTGTGATCCTGCTGTCATTGTCCCCCGGATAAATAAAAACAGGCCCGATAAACCGCCGCACCGCAGAAAACGCATCCAACTATCCGTGGAAAATTTATGTATGTATCGCAGAAGCAGTGGGGGGAGGCGAGATGTCCGCGACGGAGAGAAGGATTTGCGGGGTCGCGAGGGCGATGCTGCGTCGAGGATTAGCCGGTTAATTTTCTGGATAAACGAGGCTGTTTGATTTTTTCGAGATATCCACGGTAGTAATGTTTTCTCTTTTCGGAATACTTCAATTTATTCACTCTTTTCGGAGACTAAAGCGATTGCAGAGAGCTTGGTTAAAAAAGCAGCGATCGCAGCCTCCGACCCCTGATAAATTCTGCAGCCTCCGCTCGAAAAAGGAAGAATAACAGAACTCGAGCGACTCCTTACCCCAGAGTCCACGAGCCAAAAAGTACATCTAACCCTTCCCCCAACCACTCGCGCGTCGGTCGAACTTTCCCTCAGCCGCCAACTTTCTCGCCGAGCCATCAGCCGTCTCTCGGCAAAGGTCAACAGCAGTCATATCCCGGCGCTCTCGGCGGTCCCGAATAGTATAGGGAAGCACGAAACCTCGTCGTCCCACGTGTCCCAAAATAAAACCGGAGGAAGGTGCATAGTTACGCGGCGCGGCGCTTCCGGCCCGCCACGCGCTACGTCACAGGGCCGCGTGCACACCTGCTTCCTCACAGCTGTTTCCGCGCCCGGCAGATATATATATATATATATATATATATATATAAAGCTACGCGTGGTGCCTACGGCCGCCCCCCTTTGAACAGGCCCAAGGTGGTTGCACGCACCGCGCTGAGAAGGGTGCACCGACACCGGGGTTACTCGAGGATTTTGGCCAGATGCGGTTGGGTTTTTTTTGCTCGAGGTATAGAGGTGGTCTAGTTGGTGTATGCGCCGAATTCTATATTTGAGAAACTCGTTTTATTGGAAAATGGATTTGCTTTGACAATTTAGGTGTTAATTCGGATCGATCAATTATTTGGTGATTTAAAACCGCTCAATAATTATTGCAATTACAGATTGCAATTACGGATACTCGGCAAAGCTGAAAGCAAGAATTGAGTTAGACTCGTCTGCGTTCAACCGCAATTTTCAAATAACGAATTGATATAATTTAATTTCTATATACGAATTCCAAATATCTTAATTTTTATAAAGAAACGTCGCGGAAAAGCAAAATAAAAGTAATTGCAGCATACAATCGCGCCGCGGCAAAAAAGAGGGCGCGATATTCGGGCTCGGGGTAAATAAGCTCTTTCGTCGCAAAGCCTCCAGCCGCCAGAGTCCTTTCCCTCCTTTTCCGTCTCTCTCCCTCTCTCTCTCTCCGTTCCCTTTCAATTTTTCTCGACGAGAGATCGGCGACAAAGCAGCAGCAGCAGCAGCCGACCTTTTTGTCGCGGGAGCTTCGGCTTTTTCGACGATTTTCTCGACGATTTCGCCTTGCCTCGCGCCGCCTTTGTGCGTCCCGGCCGAGTTTAAACTCGGGAGGCCGGACAGCTGCTGTCCGACGTGCTTTCAATGCGATTTTTATCCCCGAAGTCCTCCCTCGATGCGCGCCTTATTGCCCCGTTATTTACGATCCACTTTTCGGCGAAGAGAGCTCCGACTCGTGTCGACGCTGATTAGAGTAAATGGATGACTTTGTTGCCGGTGATTTGAGGCTGAAGTATTCACGAAAATACGCTCTTTATTTCCAAAGCTGCGGCCCACGTTCGATTCAATTTGCGTAATCGCCGGTTTCGCGAACTCCGCGCCGTATTTCCCTTTTCGAGCTAATTGCTCGGCGCGCGGCGCGGTTTACTGGCGACTTTCGCGTTATTACGTACACTTTACACGCTTAAAGCGCGAGCTTCAATTTCGGGCTCTCGCTGCGCTCCGGTATTTGTCACAATTACGAGATAGACTGCAGCTGGGGACAGGAAGCGGGGAATTGGCGCAAAAAAGTGAAATTTAAATGTCGCCTGCGTCTTTAATTGAAGGGGACGCCGATTAAGGAGGCCTCTTTTTGCGAGAAAGACTTTCTTCCGAGCAGCTGACACGATTAATTGATCCTATTTCGCTCGAGGAGCGACTGGCTGTAAAAACAAGCGTCGCGAGCGCTCGAATTCCGTACGACGTTCGAGATGTTTATTAAAGGTTAGCTAGACGATTTAAAAAAGCGCAGAAGCGCAGGGCGAATATTTCTGGATTTAAAAACTGTCGCATTTATTCAGGAGTGGATGTGGAACGGCGCGTAATATCAAAGTGGCCGGCCAAAGCCTTCGATATGAAAATCTTGAGCCGAGCTTTGGAGGTTCCCTTTTAAGATAAAAACGACAATTTCCATCGTGCATAAAATAACCAGCCGGCGTGAAAAATTAATTTTCCAAGCTCTCGAAGAAGCCGTCGACGATAAATTTCCCTAAAATATCACCGCGCCATACTAATTGGCAAAATCCGAAGGCCCGCCATTAAGCCGAAAATAGCACAAAAGCCTTCGACTCTGAAATGCAAATCTCCGCGTCGGAACAAAAACCCGTGGAGAAAATCGTGACTAGAAAAATCAACGTCAAATTACCGATTCAGCCGACAGCTGCGCATGAAAATATTCGCCAGCGACCGACGACCGGCTCTCTCTGTCCCTCGCCATTGTCGCAGTCACGAGTCTCCCTCTCCCTCTTCGCTGATCAGGCCGCAATTTTCCATCGCGGAAGAAAGGAGAGCGCGCGTCGCTTTTCCATATACATGTATATACGCCTCCCAGGAATTTCCAACGGTCCATTTTTCGGCCTCTCTCCGCCTACGGACCGACTGGCCTGATGGGCCGAGAAGCGCGCCGCGAGGGGCAGGGAAGACGAATCGACCGATGAATGGAGGATGCGGAGGACGATGGCCGCGGCGACAGGTACAAAGGAAGGAGCTGCTCCGCCGGAGGTCGTTGTTTGTTTATGATAAAATGAAGCCGACGAAGGCGTTGTAAAAATACCTCGGCATGGGAAACGATTTTTCTGTGGATAATAAACATTCGTTTTATCGGGTTCGGATAAAAATGTGGGTTTTAGATAATACTTGGTTTTTAATTTTTGGAAATAAGATAAAAAATGTTTGGGGACAGTAGTTATGACAGAAAAATTTTATTCAAAGTTATAAGCGAGCGATATTCTTCGGAACTAAACTTTCGTTTTAAGTAAACATATTTTCGTCGCTCCGACAGAAAGAAAATCACTTTTCTCAGAAGCTCCAAGCAGATTACCCGGCGGTACTTCCGACTCTTCCAAGAAAAAATCAAAGCCCAAATCAATTCAGCTCGCCGCGTAAATCAGAGAGCGCATCGGGCCGCGATATATATATATATATATATATTTCATCGGCAAAAAAGCAGGCCACTCTTTACAAACGAAGGATGCGAGTGACAGGGCGGCAACAAAAGCGAGCCCGCGTAAGGAGAGGGAGGAAAAACGCGGGCGACGCGTGTTTGCCCAGACGTCCCTTCCATCCTCGCCAGGTGGCTCAGGTAGCGCGGGCCCGACAGAGTTTTTACCTGCGCGAGCGGCTGCCCGGATCTTCTCTCCCGCCGCTTTTGTGCACGGGATTTTCGACCGAAGAACGCGCGCCGCGTTTCACCCGGGCGAATCAGCTGTGGATGTCGACGGGACGAGAGTTGAGTTTGGAGGACCGGTGCATTAAGGAACGGAGACAACGAGAGCTCCGAGTGTTTTTTACTTTCCCTAATGCGCTCCTCGAGGGTGGAAACCGCGCCGCTTAACTTTTACGATTGGGAAAGTGAGGATTTTTTTTTTGTTTTTGGGCGAGAGAGCGATCGATTACCGGCACTTGAAAATCTGTCGCGCAGCGGGAACAACGGAGCCGTCGTCGCGTCCGGAAGCGCTCGTAAAACCTGTTTCCCCTAAAAGTACGACAATAACGCCGTCGCCATAAATACATCGCCCGGCGATACACCTCCCGAAGGATCATTCGCAAGACGCGCTGACTTACTTCCCTTCTCACGGGGGGGAAAGAAAAAGAGCGCAGCCCTCCCTCGACCTTCGGCTCCCTCCAAAAATAAACGCCGCCGCCCGAGAAGTGACTGGGAATATTATGCGGGCGTTCGGTGAGAACAAGGGCCTCGATTCACGCTTTTAATTTCTCGCGCTACTGCTCGTTTCGGGCTGCGGGTGTCGTAAGGAGAGCGCGATTGCGGAGAGAACCTCTTTGACTCGACGATAAACAAGTGTAGCCGCTCATGGCGGGAGAGAATTTTCGAGCGTTTAAGGATTGTCGGACGATGTTAATTGGCGAGAGTTGATGGTGCCGCGTGTTGTTGTGCGAGCGTACGTATATAACAAACGGCTTTTATGTAAGTTGCTTATTATCGAGGAGCGGCTAAAGTTTGTTGCTTTAATTAAACGAAGGCTTTCAAGATTATTCCGAAGTCTGTTCATCTCGACGGCAGACTCGTGCCGAAGGAATAAGATTGAAAAATAACAGCGGCCGCGCTTTAAAATTCGTAAGAGGTATACGGCTGAATGGAAGCTAGGAATCGGAAAGAATGAGAGATATAAAGACGACGCGTAGACACCATCTGTGCCCGAATCCTTATCCTAGATCAACACGGACAAAACCTATAAGACTCCGGGCCCCGCAAGAAAGGGGGGCGACGGAGAGAGGCATAAAAAAGAGAGGAGGAAGGGGCAGGATGACAGATTGAGAAACAAAAAGGCGGCCGGGCAAAATACGCCGAGGGAGAACCGTAAATAGTCGGCGCGGCCGCAAGAGAGAACGAGAGGAGAAGCAGCCACTTAGGGCTGCAGCGGAGCGGCGAGCCTTTATGGGGTTAAGATTCCAACAGATGGTCGAGCCGAACCACGTGCTTCTCTCACTCTCTCTCGAGCCAGCTCTCTGTTCTGCCTTTTCGCGAGAGCCTCGTTATGCACCGTAATTTTCGGTATTTCCGGGAAAAGGCTTTTCCCCTCTTTGGAACACCTGTCCTCGCGGCCAGATTTCGCGCGAGATTTCGAATCCGATCCTCCCGAAGGATTATACTTTCGTTTAAAAAGCCAAACTACTTTCCCGCTAAATTCCGTCGCTCCTAAATTCGTTACCCCGTCTCGTCCTCCCTTCGCTCCAACCGTCGATTAAAGCTATTCGCCTCCTCCGCCGAGCTCGTAACGGAATCTCGAAGGAGCTGGCATATGTGCACGGGGCCCCGATTAGCGTATATACGTATACACACCGAGAGCTCCCCCAACTTTCGGAGCGATCGCTCGCGCGCGTGCATCTCTCTCTCGCTCGTCGGTATCTCTTTTTCTCTCTCCGGCTGTGCACCGAGGAGCGAAACATCTGTCGAGGAGATCTGCCTCGAGGGCTAAGAAAACGGATCGCCGAGAGGACGACGGGTGGAGCGAGCAAGGAGACGCCGGGTGTTAATTGTCGACGCTCCGAGCGGGACGAATGAGCGGTCGCGGTTTTTTATACGCTGCAGCTCGATATTTTTGTCCGCTTAATCGAGGAGCTGTTTGTACTGATTTAAATCGGTAAAAATACATTTTCAAAAGCACTTCACCCTCCGACGTTTCCTTAAAAAAAAAAGGCCTTATTTACATAAACCCAAAAAGAGCTCAGCCTAATAACTGTCGAATCCGGCTCGATTACGGGCTCGGGCGAAAAAAAAAAAAAAATGGAGAACACCCGAGGCAGGCAGGAGCCTCGATCTCAGGCTCCTTTGTGAGGGCGACGGAGACGGAAGGAGCTCTTCGTCTTTTGTGCAACATGTGGCAGCCACGTGTTTCCTTCGCTACTGCCTGACGCAGCTGCCTATATATACGTGCAACGGGTCAATGGAACGTATCCGGCCGCGCGCCGCTGGTTTATCGACGGATTCGCGAGGGAGGGAGAGCACCGATTGATCGGTCGGAGGAGCGGAAGGCGATTTTTTTTTTTTTCAGCTTGGATATAACGTGAAAATGGTGGTGTCCGACGATGCTTTGTTTATCAGAGTCGATTCGCCGTCAATCAAACGTACATGCGGGGGAGTTTTTATTGCTCGGAGGATTATGAAAACGAATGCCCGAGTAAATTGATGCGGGTGTAATAAACGTTCGGCCTCGCGCTTTCAAGTAGGTGAGATTTACGGCCCACTCAATTGCTCGGCCGGCGCGTTTATCTCCGAGTTTTATGCAATACCAAAACGAGAATCGAGGCGAATAACGGGGGAAAAACGCTGCGAAAACCGGCTCGGTGGGGGCTGAAAAACACAGGCTTTGATTAACGCTCCGCGGCAACAAAAGGGAGACGGCGCGAATTAAGGCCGGAAACGAGCATCGAGAGCCTTTATTTTTGCGCGCCGCGCCATTATATATATATATGTATATCAAAAAGGCTGCGTCTTTATTACAGCGACGCGCACACGGCTGGGTGTACGTAGACTTCCTGCGCCGGGAGAGCTGCTCTCTGAGAAAACGGGATCCGGACGGTATTCGACCCCCGAAAGAAATTCCTGCGTCCATTGTTGGGCAGCGGACCTTTTTTTCTATACTCCCTCGCACTATTTTCCGGTGGATTTCTTTTTTTCTGGGGAGGGAGAGCTGGGTTTCGGTTTTGGCCGCGGGACGTTGCCGCTGCATCGAATACAGTTTGAAACAAAATTTAAATTCTAAAAAAGTCCGTCGGTTATGATATTCCGTAATACTTCTTTAAGGCACTCAAAACCGCTAATCTTTTATACCAAGAAGCTCATTAATTTCGTCGGAAGGAAACAATGCCTAACCCTTATAATTTCAATATAAAAAGGCGACGAGGCTCCGTAATGAAAAGAATCCGATTAACACGTCAGCTCGCGTTCTCGTCGAAATAGAATATTCCACGTATGATACAAAAAGCGCTTCCTCCGGCGACTTGGAAACTCAGCAACAATGCCACCCGGCCTCATCCACGCATATAATTTACGGCGCTTTTTCTGATTTCCCTCACAAAAGGGGGCGCAGCTCCTCGCGTACATATATACGTATATCTCGAGGCTGCATCTCCGAGAGTTGCCCACTGCAGTCCATCCATTCTTCCGCTCGCCAAGTCTCTCTCTCTCTCTCTCTCTGTCCTTTTTGTGCGGACAATAATTTCGTCGATGGAACTTCTGGACGGGCGCGCCGCTTGGCTCCGAAAACTGGGGTCGCGCGCCAACTACTGCCAAAGGCTTTTCCGCGAGGCCGACTCCTGACGCCTCCTGTTTTTTCTTCGAGATTCCGGGGTTCCCCGCGGGACCCTTTGCGCAAAGTCCGGGACTGAGGAGGTGTGTTTTTTTTTTAGTTTTCTTAATGTCCGCGCCGCCGCTTAAGGAACGACGCGCGCAGCTTGAATAAGAAATGGATTAAAACACTTTAATATAAATGCTAATACGGCCAGTGTATAACGACGGGGGAACAATACTACATTTTCGAGGAGAAAATATAAGGTCCTCGCCGAATATAATTCATTCCTCGCGGTTTAAAAAAGGCTTCATCTCTCTCTCTCTTCCCAGAACGAATCGGCCGAGGCGCGGCCGATCAAAGCGAGTGCAAAATTATAATCGCACGTGTACCGAGAGTGTACACGGCCCGAGTTTCGAGTGAATGGGAGTCCGGGCGACAGGGCAATTTGTCATCCATAGGGAGAAATTTTTGATCTCAAAGGGAGAGAGAAGGAGAGAGCCGGAGCTCGGCGATCTATACTCTCCTCTCGAGTCTCGTTCGACGAGGCCAATTTTATGGTCGGGGCGTGTAATGAAATTTATGATCCGCAGTTTCTCCGACGTGTATGCCCGATCGGCGATGCACTCTTGAAAACAGGGAGGGGGGCAACTTTCGAGACTGTAAACATCGCAGCGCCGCGACTGCGGCAATCGTCTCTGCAGCGCGATTTTTGTTACATTATATATCGATATCCCTTTTGTCCGGACCGCAGCGTCAATGTTTGGACGATATTATTGCGCTTTCTCCACGGCTCGCGAATTTACTCTGGAAGCCGGTCATCCCGGCACTTTGGAGAGAGAGAGCGAAATTAATTTCGCACTGTCGCGGCTCATGAAGCAGCGGCGGCGGCACAATGAGAGCTCGAGCGTGCTCGTTTGTCCCTTTCTGCTGGACAGTATTAATTTGCTCTTTCCTTCTCTCTCTTTCCCCTTTGCGGCCGCGAGGCGGCGCACACATGTGCCTATACGAGAGAGTCGATGGAGCGCCGCGTCACGTCATCATCATCACGTGTTCTCCGCTCAATTCTGACGCTGTCAAAATCAATATAGATTGCCTTTCCGGGCGGCAAGGCGCGTCGCCTCGGCGAAGCAAGCTAATCGTCCTTTTTACTTTTCATTTCTGCACTTTGCAGATTCGAGATTTACGGGCGCTTTTTGTAGATTACTTATTCATTGGCCGCGTGTGCTATTTACCGAGGAAGTTTCGTCGCATTCGTCAAAATTTCGTTTCAATCCAGAAACGAATGATCTCAGATTTTCGCGATATACAATATTTCTGCCCTCGGTACAACGAAATTAATTCGAAAAACATCTCCGCACAATCCAAACCCGCGCCTCCTCGGCTCGGCGAGCGCATATTCCAAAGTTAACCGCACATCAGACTGCCGACAATTTATATCGCTCTCGCCCCCCCTCTCCCAGGGGTTGCGTCCCGCGCTCCGGTCGGGGGAGTATCAATAGCTCGTTAAACGCTTCCAGGGGGATGTGTTCCCGCGGCCACTTGAATCGAGAATTTATTTAAAGCGCACACAGCCCACCCCGGGCGCAAGTTGGCCCCGCGCGCACTTGTCGTGCGAAGCGGCGTGCGAATATCGCAAAAAATATATATATATATATATATATAACGCGCGCCTGGGGACTTGGGCCGGGAGCCGAGCGGGCTAACTGTTTTCGAGCTCGATTCGGTGGAGCGCGTTTTGTCGGGCCCTTTGTCGAGATTAGCCCTTGGAAAAATGCACTCTTGTTCGAATGCGCTCGCGGCGAACGAAAGGACCGTTGTTTACGGTATGCGAAACATTTCCGCGGCGAATCCATGCGCCGTTTTTCAAAGCGTAAACGTTATCGTTTTCGCATCGACGTCGCCGGTACATATTTACAAGGGAAACAGTCTCCCGTCCGATTTCTCTACCAGGTCGAGTCAAGTGCACGTGCCTGCATAATGCCGCCCGGCTTTTGATAACTCGGCCGTGCTCTCTCTCAGGAGACTCTTTTGTGCGCCTCGCGCTTCTTCGCCTACTCCGTCCCACGGTGCTCCGAAACAGTATACGGCTGTGTGTGCCCTCTCTCGCGCACGCGTGAATGGCTTCGATTAAGGACGTTCGCGCGAGAGGCGGCGAGCTGCCTTATTTTTTCTTTTTTCTTTTTTAGTTTAGCTTAAAGTACCGGCTCTCGTCTTAATTTCTGTGGGAATCTGGCCGGCCGACCGGGCAGCGGAGCTTTCTGGGCGCAGGCGTCGATTTTCGTTCGTTTCTTGTATTATTATTATTGTTTATGAAGCACTGGATAATCTTGGGATTTTCGCAAATAAGCACCTGAGCCCGCAGCGCGCGAACAACAGTATAATATTATACATAACGGGGCACGGCTCCGCTGAATATTTATATACGAGATCCCGAACCGTAATAAGCACCGGGACAAAAAGCTCCCCCGCGGGAGAGAGCGACTTCCAGAACGCGCGCCGAACGTCGCTCTCTTTGCTCTCTGCCGCGAGCCGCCACGTGGGAAATCCTCGGGGCGCGCGATCCCAGATTTCCGTCGCGAAAGAGAGAGAGAGAGAGAGAGAGAGCATTTCCGCGAACGGCGAAAAGCGGCTTATCGCCGGGACTCTCCAGCTAATGGCAGTTCTTTTTTTTTCTTCTTTTTTTCTGGCCGAGGAGACGCGCGCGGATAATGCGCGCGTTTATGCTATTTGCGACGTTGCGAGCTAAGCGGGGGCGCCTCTGGACTTTGCTCTGAGCGAAGTGGATTAAGGACCGGGGACGCGAGGGAATTACGCGCGACGTGACGGAAATCTTTGCTCCTTATTCGGGAGTTTAGCTGGTTTGGCGAATATTCAAAAAGCGGTCCACTCGATCGTTCGAGAAATTTCAAAATTTTTTTTACCCAACGTTTGAAGCTATACGAGAAAGCCCTTTTTCGAAGCTTCTCAAATTGAATTGTTAATCGACTTACAAGCGCGTCTCTAAGCCTACGTGTAAAGTATCCATTACACATACATTACACATATATCCCTTCCCCTCGACGCCGCCGATCTGCATCGCAGATTCGGGATTCAATCAATCCCGTCATTGAAGAGGGCTTACTTAATTTGCATGGCCGCTCGCTCGCCCGAAGGGGAGTTGCCGCCGGCGATTTTTCTCCGGATAGAAGTGTCATTTAAAGCGAGATTAATCGCCGTACAGGTGCTGCCTCCATAATGTCCCGGGTTTATTCGAGCATTCCGTCCCCTCGGCAGTCGATAATCGTTGATTAAACGAGCTTAAAAACGCATCGCCGGATCGAATGTCTTGATAATCGATGGCGAAGGCTCGGGACGGCGGCGGCTAATTGTCCTGAAAACGTTGGATTTTCTCGGCGGTCAATGCGGTTCGTTAACCGTGTCGTGCATCGTAACGCGTTGATGCGACGTATTTTGAAACATATTTAAATATCGAGCTCGAATGCATTCCAATTCATTAATAATGCATTCGATTATTTACTAAATGAGACCGACCTCGTGAATTTTCATTCACAGAGCGTCATTGTTCGCAAACTTTATCGCTGCAATAAAGTGTTATAACCATGCACCGAATAAAAACCTCTGTCGCCTCTCGTCGAGCGGAGACATAAATTTCATTCTCAATTTAATAATTCCAAAGCTCGCGAGAGTCGTGCGGCAACTTTCTCAATAAATAACTAACGCCGGCCAATCTGAATACTCAAACCGCAAATTAACCCGGCGACGAGCGAAACGAGGCAGCTGCCGCGCGAAATTTCAAAGTCAAAGCCGCGCGTTCGATCGAATTCCAGGGCCAGGAGATGCAAGGCACACTTTATAACATTTACATGCGAGCGCTCTCGCCGCGTAAGCGGCCCCGCGGAAATTAGTATGCGCGCGCGTACGCATAAGCGGCCGGGTAATTGCGCGCTTCGAGAGTATTCGGTCTCGAGGTGTGACGAGCGCCTGAGAGCCGCCGACGCGAACGGTTTAATTATAGGGTTAAGTATTCGAGTGTTTGCGTTTGATAAGGCGGCTGTTGGATTAGCCGCGGGGCCTGCTGGCTTCGCGTAACGAGTACGGAAATTTACTTGGGTTCAAAGCAAATAATATTAATAAGCGCGCACTTACCGTAAATCGCGGGCGAATCGAAGCGAAGAAAATTCCCCGCCATCTGGCCGGAGGCTCGTAACTTTTGCCGAATGAAAAAAGAACGCATCAGCTGCAGCTCTCGGGCCGACCGAAAATTAGCCGCCACGCCGCGCGCACTTGTCACCATAAAGCACGACTCGGCGCAAGTGTTATTACTCCTTGCCGCGGATACTCTCTCGCATACGATTAAAACGCATATACCCGGGGGCGGGGAAAAGTCGCCGCGTCCAACGCAAACATTATACGGGGGTTGGAAAAGGTCGCGCGCGCGAGCCGGGGGGGATAATGCGTTGCTTCTTTTCCGATGGGGTAAATCATCGTATTTCACTTGGCGAAAGTGCGCGGCGGCGGCGTTAAATTTCGGGCCCTGCACACTCGGCCGGGCTTTCCCTCTCCGTGCGGCGCGCACACCACATATGTGGCCCGCCTGCCAGTGCGTCTATATGGTAATTCGAGACGACACTTTTTGCCCCCGTCCGCGACCCTGTGGAGAGCCGCTGCAGCGGATGCAGGTTTAATAGAAACTCTGAGAAATTGATTGGGCTCTCGGAGTTTCGAGGGCTCTCCCCGATGTGATTTTGATGAATTTTTTAGGCACTCGAGAGATCAAACCGATTATTAGTTTATTATATTCGTATTATGTGTGTAAACTTTTTTTTTTTTTATTTTTATTAAAATAAAGTATTTTACTAATAAGAATCGAACGACTGCCTCACTAAGTTAAGCGATTCCCCCGGAAGCTTATAAAAGGCAGAAAGTTTGCTAACGCTTTTCTCCGTTTTAATTTCCAGAGTCGCCAATTCACCGCAGACCCTGATGATATCGCCGGGCAGATTAAGCGAGCAGGCGCTGCTGAAACTTCTGGTCGAATTGTCACTCTCGATCCTCGTCGTTCTGGGACATTATGCCAGCGAGTCGCCGAGAACTCTGCCGTCGACGATTTCCGCCAAGCCGGCCTGCGTACTCGCGGCCGCGTACACCGCCGCCACTTTGGTTTCGGTAAGCGGAGTTAGTATTCGATTTTTTGGTTTATTTTTTTTTCCACCTCCACCTGCCCCGCCTTTTCCTGCCTCTCGGCGGGGCTCTAACTTTCTTCCTCTTTGGTTTTTATCTTGTTTTTCTGCGGGCTCTTCGGCGCTGGAGGAAATTTTTACGAGTCAGATGTTTTCCTTGCGCCGGGTCGAGTTTATTAAAAAATATTTTCATATATTCTAATATGAAATTATGGTACGAAGGTTTATATTTGAAAATCAATTTTAAGTTTTCAATAATATCAACTTAATTATTATTTTATACATGTTCCAAAGTAAAATTTATTAATGATTGCTGGAAATTAATTCTTTATTTATGCAAGGATATGGAAATTAATTCTTTATTTACAATTATATGAATATTACAATATATATAAAAGCAGTATCAACAGTTTAAAATTAAAATTATTTCTTCAAACCTGCCAAGTTTTAATTTAAAAAAGCAAACCAACATGTTCTCAAAAACCGATCAAAGCAGTGAGAATAAACGAGGAAAAAAAAAAAAAATAGGGCCGCGTCTCACTTGCAAGCGCGGCACTTCCCGGGAGATCTCGTTCCCTTTACGGACGGAAAGTGCGTATATGCGCGTTTGCGTGAGTGAAAGAGAGCACCTGCGAGGGTCCAGTTCTGCTCTCGCGCAGTCGGGCCACCTGCCTCGCTCGTTTGCACAATGCGCTCCGGCGCCAGGGGGAGGAGGAGGAGGAGGAGGCGGAAAAAAAATCCTACAAAACGAGTGCATTTAGAAACTTTAAAAGCACATCCTGCCTCTCCCCTTCACTTCCTCTTGGAGAGCAGAGGGTGTAGTTAAAGATTTGTCTACGGGAGGGGGCTTGAAAAATTGCGCCATTCATAGCTTGGAAGGGTTCCGCATAATGACAATTATGAGCTTGTAGAGTTTTTTTTCTGTGCTCGGTCGGAACAATAAAACTGCTTAAAATACATTTTCTCAATAATTAAACTAAATCCAAGCTAGAAATATCTAACTCTCCTTTTCTTCGCAGAGTCCCTTCCTGAACCCAGCTCGAGCCCTCGGACCAGCCTTCGTGATGAACAAGTGGGAGAACCACTGGGTGTACTGGATCGGACCAATCGCCGGTGGAGCCGTCGCGGCTCTCCTCCACGAATACGTCCTCAGCGGCAGCCGCCGCCACCGCGACTCTCGCGACCTCGATGACGGCGACAACTCGTCGCTGCGCTCGGACGACGAGACCTACGACGATCTTGACAAAGCCGGTGCCCCCAAGTTCCCCGGAGGCTACGCCACCTACCGGCCCGTCGCCGGAGCCGCCTCCATCTACGGACCGCCTCCGAGCGCTCTCGAGCGCGTCGAGTCCATTTACGGCGGCACCAAGTCCCTCTACTGCAAGAGCCCCCCTCTGACCCGCGCCAATCTCAACCGCTCCCAGAGCGTCTACGCCAAGTCCACCTCCGGAACGAGAGACGGCCTGATCCTACCCAAGCCCGGACCCCTGGTTCCCGCCCAGAGCCTCTACCCCATCAGGCTCAACTCGATTAACACGCAGACGAACCCCACGGAACAGCAGACCGCGAGGCAGCAGGGGACCGGACAGCCGACGACCCAGAACCACAACAGCACCAACCAGAACATGCAGAACCAGCTGCAGCAGTGCACGCAGAACATCTACGGGATCCGCGGAATCACGACGAGCCTCGGCACTCGCGACAACATCTACGGCCACCTCGGTACTCGGGAAAACGGCGGCCTTTCGACCAGCCCGAACATCTACGCCCGTGCACCCCCCGCCCTCCCACCTTCCAACCACGGACCCTCGCCCAGCCTCCAGCAGCAACAGCAGCAGCAACAGCAGCAGCAGCAGCAGAGCCAGCCGTCCCAGCAGCAGCAGCAGGTCCAGACCCCGCCGACCCGCGAGAACGGACAGGTCGGAGGCGGCAGCCAGGAGAACGGCCCCAGGAGGATCTCGCAGGACAGACCCGAGAGCATGTACGGACACCTGAGAAGAGGGGACGACTCCGCCTACGGAAGCTACCAGAGCTCCTCCAGAGGCACCTACGGCAAGACCGGACCACCGCCGCCGCCCCACGCCTACCAGGGAAGGCCCAGCCAGGGAGCGTCCCTCCAGGCGAACGGCGGAGCCCAGCAGGGCAACTTCCAGAGACACTCGCCCAACCCGCCGCAATACTGATGACGCGCCAGCAATATCAGCGAGAGCCTCTCCGCTGATAACGTACTCACCCAGCGCCGATACCCCGGCTGTCCAGTGCACCACTGGGAGTCGCAGAGACTCATAAAGGGGTAGAAGTCGACGAGACAAGCGGTCGGATTTCTCGCGACCGCGAGGATGTCGACGAGTTTCATGGACACTGCCACCGATTGCCAACGACGCGTACACGCTGTTATGTTAGTTGTGAGAAATTTTATGCATCAGCTGGCACTGAAGAGGGGGATAGAGTTAGAGGAGGTATAGCGACGGAATGTCGAGAGTAGGTAAATGATTGATGTAACAGACGTTGTAATAGAATTGATAGAAACTTAATGTCAAATCGCCGAGACAGTAGCTGTATTCAAACTAGTGTTTTGATCGAATACTGATTCGCTTTAAAATAATTGGAATTCTGAAAAGATTCTGATACCAGGATATAATGGGCGTTGCATTTGTATTTCATTTTAAAGGAAAGATCAAAATCGGTTTTTTATCATCTTTGTAAAATGTATTATAAAGTTTTTACGAAGTCTGTAAGATCTTTGGTATCTATTGGCAAGATACAACGAATCGTTAAATATATGTAACTGTATTTTGAAAGAAATATTTTTGTTTGCATTTCGAAATTTGTGCATTTTTTTCTCAGCTCGTTGATACCTATTATTTTAAAAATAAAAATATTTCTTTACAAATACACGCGTAATTAAATATTGCTAATTATACTAATATAATATCGTACTGTGTGAATTCGTTAAATCGGTATGAATGGAAATTAAATAGAGTGACTGAGTTGTTTTTAAATTTGTACAGTTATAATAAGTCCTTCTTTGTTTATACAGCTAGAAAAATCGTTTTCTCTTTCAAATTTCTTGCCATAATATCATATAGTTTCAGCCGAAGACTGCCAATAAATCAGAGTGTGATATGCACAAATCGTCGCATTTACTCTTCTTTCGTTATTAATTTGTTCTCCTTCTACTCAAGCTTTTTTAGTGGTTTAGTAGCAAATTTCCCTCTTGATTATTATTTATAAATGAAGCATGAAAATAAATATCTGTGATGTTCATTTTAATAAAAATAATCACTACCGAATTTGCATTTTGGATCGTCATGATTGTATTGTATCATCGTATAATAGAAAACGATAATTGTTAGTCAATACAATATTTGTAAGAATTAAGAATATGCGATTAAAAAGACTTGAAAAATTATAAGAATTTGTAAATATATACTTATCGATATCTTGTATTTATTACTTTATACTTTATTAAATAGGTTTTAATTTTAAGTGTTGCATGTTTATGTACGTGCAAATAGTAAAAGACAATAAAAAGCAGTTATAAATGTAACTCAAAACTATTTTAGTTTTTCATTCTTTAATCCTCCAAGATTTGAAAAAAGTGCTAAAAAATAAAAAATATTTCTGTGAGAAATCATTTATGTAACTTCTAAACCATTTTTTAAAACAAGTTTATAAAAATTATGTTGCTCAGTTATTTCATTTTCAGAAATTTGATTTCTAAAAAAACGATTAAACTTTACTTTTTGTATCATTTTTTAAAAGTGTGCAATTTGTTTAATGAATAATCATTTATTACATTTTTAACTTCATAATAAAAAAAATCAGTAATTATTACATACGAAAGTTAATATCGAGACATTTGCAAGTTTGCATTTGAATTATGTTGCACGGTACGGAATATCTCGGTCGGTAATAAACTTCATGAAATTTGACTTTATCGGCTGGAACGCGCGAATTTAAAAATATATAATTATTTAATCTAATGCAATTAAAAAAATTTTCTTTACAACCGCTAAAGTAAAGTTCTTTAATTTTTGCAATACCTTGTACAAATTTACATTACTATTTAAAATCGCTAAATACTAATTTTTAATCAATTTCCAAGCAATAAGACCTCATTACATCATGCGTTAAATGATGCAGGTTCCATCATTATTTCATTATGAAAGAAAAGTTCGCCTCTTTATCTCTTGCCATGTGACGTTCCTGTCTGTACTTTCCATTTCGTTTCCCATTCGCTTCCCTAAAACAAAAAAAAGAAGTACGAATCTGCGAACTCGAAAACAAAGCTGACCACGACCACGGCCGTCTGCTCTGAAAGACAGCATGCAGTATTGTCGTAAAAAGCCACAAAAAATGAGTCGCCGCCAACGCACGTCTGTTTATATATGCTGACGCGTTGCTATCGTTCTCTAATGGGAATGAGTGCAGGCACGTCAAAGGATGTGCTTAGTTTGAATACTGTAGACGAGTAAATCAAGTTATCTTTAGTTTTTTAATTTTATATTTTTTGTTTAGGCTTGCTCTGAACAGCTTTTTGCAATTTGTTTATGGTTAATCGAAAAAATCGGAAAGTAAGATCGGTTTTATTAAAGTAAATTGTTTAGTATTATGTTTATATTATTTATCATAAGAAATAAAAATGAATGAAAAATATCTTTTTTTACAAGCACATGACTGATATAATCGATTAAGCTAAATATCCATGGCAGCATACTTAAATTGATAATCAGGTTGTAACTGGTTTTTCTGTACTCGTTAATGAAACAATTTGATATAGTGCAATAGCTGTTTAAAAGAAGATTAAATAAGTTTGACACTGCTTGGAAGCATCAATTATTTTTATACGAACCTTTATTCTTCATATTTATCTTTTAAATCTGCAAAGTTTAACATTTTTAAATCTTTTTATAATTTATCAAATCCAATATTTGAATTTAAAAATAACGAATGAAAGGTCTCTTAGTACATACACATTTATGCTTATAGCACGCAATGTTTACATTATTATACACCTATATATCTCAAAATACCGTAATCGGAAAAAATTGCAAAACCCTCGGTGTACAATAATCTCCGAAAATTTCTTGATTCGCTAGCATTAGAATCACGCACGATTCGCATTGTTCCAAAGTGGCCTGCATCCATTGTGTGTGCGTTCGCTGCATTTACTGCACGTTACCAGTTACCAACTTACCGCATCGCGCACACAGCTATTTCTGTGTGCAGCGCAGCAGCAGTAGCAGTAGCAGCAGCGGCAGTGTTTTCTGCCCTCTCCGCTCACGTGTGTATGTCCTCGTCGTACAGCCGTCCATATCCATATCATCGTCGGCGCGAATTCGCTCTCTTCGTTCGTGCGCGCGCGCAAGACAGAGAGAGAAGTCGAGAAAGAGAGAGAGCCGGAAATCCGCCGGTCGTGTGTTACACTTACTCTCGCTCTCTCAGCAAGCTCCTCATCGTCTTTCTCACTCCATCTGCAGCAGAAGCGCTTTCGAGAAAGAAGGACGGAGCGAGCGAAAAACACGACGACGAGACGACGACGTCCGAGTCCGAGAACGGAGAGAGTGAGTCTCGTCAAGGAGAGAGAAAAAGAGAGAGAGAGAGAGAGAGGAAAATCGCCTCGTTTTTTTTACGTACAAGTACAACACAGTCTCGGAACACAGAGCGTGCGGGTCCGAGTATTACATATTAGTGCGCGGTCGTGTCGTGTGGTGCGCGAGGGAAAGAGAGACAGAGAATTATAGAAAGAGAGCTCGAGAGAGCAGTAGCAGCAGCTATTACGGAGGTTTGTTGGTAGAGGATACGAACGGAGCAGCTCATCAGCGGAGAAGATGAGCGTCGACGCTTACGGACCGAGCAGCCAGACGCTCACCTTCCTGGACACGGAGGAGGCCGACCTCATCGGGGCCGACACCCAGGGCAGCGAGTTCGACTTCACAGACTTTACGCTACCGTCGCCAAGCCAGACTCAAGCTTCGCAGCACGACGCCGCGCAAAACAGCCAGCAGAGCCAGCCCGTCCAGGTACATATCTTACTACAGCCTTTTCTCGAGCTTTCTTTTCACCGATGATTTCCGGGTTTACACGCCACATCGGGGAGAAAAGTGCGATGACCTTGAAACGTTGCATGGGGTCGATGTGCGTGTTGCTTTTCCGCCGATGGGGGAAAGTGTGCGCGCAACACCATGCGGCCACGAGTCGCAAGCACGCACACCGAGACACCGATTCTAACCTCGAATAGACTTGGACGTTATTTTACACTCCCAATGGTATGATTTTCTAAGGTGCAATGCTTGCAGTAATATCCATATGGAGCGAAATTAAAGCAAGAGAATTTTAAAAGTGAAGGGTTCTGGGTTTGATGATGACTGGCACTTGGTTCAATTGTGTCTGAGCAGACTTCGCTGAGTACTCGTTTAGGGAATTATTTTAGTTTAAACATGTTACAAAGAAAGTTTCTTAAGGGTTAAAATATAAAAGATTGCAGAAGAACTTGCTAAGAATACAATTTCATGCCTATAATTGCAATATATATTCATATATTTTTGACGAGACAATAATATATCTGCTTATTAGAATGATTTTTTAAAGCTTTAATGCTAATACCTTTTACAGTTGGAAGATCTAGATTTATTTTATACTGATTTTAAAATAAAAAATCATTGACCTACAGATTATAAATCTATTTTTTATATCAATTTTAGAAAAGAATTGATTACCTTAAATTTTACTTTATTATAGATGATTTTTATAGCAGTGTAATGAAGCATACATTTTTTTATTTTAGTTTTATTTTCTTCAAATAAATAGACCAAAGGCCTTGTTACAAAATAATTAAATTAAGGGTAAATGTGACTTTGTATTTATAACTTTTTTTGTAAATATTGAAGTAAGTATATAACTTTACTGACTTTACGTTTAAAAAAGAATTGCAAAATGATTAGATAGTATCTTGACGCACATTGAGGAAAAGTCATTTAACACAAACACATGACCTTGTCACAAAAGAAATATTAGCTTTATACTTGTAAGAAATTTATATGTAAAAAATGTATTAATTATAATCTAAATTACCCATATTTTTAATTAAAAAAATTTTTTTAAATGTATGCTATGTGCTTTAAACTTGTGCACTATTAAAAAGTTTCATGGCAAAATTAAAAAAAGCAATTATCATTTCTGGTCATAAAAATTTTAAAACTTGCTATTCATTTTTTATGACTTTATTATTTTTAAAGTCTATGCGAAGTGGTCGTTTGAAAATAAGTTATTAATTACAAAAATAATATTTATTTACATAATTTTACAAAATATTTTACAGATAAATGGGACAGTTGGTACTTCAGCATTAGATCTAAAAATTACTGGAGCAGCTCAAAGCTTAGCAGAACTTCAGTTTGAAGAGGAAGAAGAAGAAGCATATTATAATCGTGATTTACCAGATCATGCTTGTAAATACTGTGGTATCCATGAAGCATCCTGCGTTGTTATGTGCAATGTTTGTCGCAAATGGTTTTGCAATGGCAGGGGGAACACATCTGGATCTCACATCATCAATCACCTAGTTCGCGCCAAGCACAAAGAAGTCACTTTGCACAGGTTTGTAATAGTTACAGAATAAAAATTGTACAGATCTGTTGTTTAAATTTAGAATTAAAAATATATAAACTTATATTAATCTACAGTCAAATTTATGTATTAATGGAATATAATAACATTGATTTGCAGATTACACCAAATTTTATTTTATTTAATTTATTAAAACTTAATTTTTGAAATACCTTTTTCAATCTTTGTAAAAATAATATTAATTTAAATTTTTGCAGAGATGGACCTCTGGGTGAAACTATTTTAGAATGTTATTCATGTGCTGTAAGAAATGTGTTTGTACTTGGTTTTATCCCAGCAAAGGCTGATTCTGTTGTTGTGCTTTTATGCCGGCAACCATGTGCTGCACAAAGCTCATTGAAAGATATGAATTGGTAAATTTGAACATAAATTCTGAAGTTGAATTTCATGTAAATTTTTTTCCTAATTATGGGTTTTGATTTATCAGGGATCAAGAGCAATGGAAACCGTTAATCGAAGATCGCAGTTTTCTCTCCTGGTTAGTTAAAATCCCGTCTGAACAGGAGCAGCTTCGAGCTCGTCAAATTTCAGCTCAACAAATAAATAAACTTGAAGAACTCTGGCGCGATAACGTCGACGCAACCTTCCAGGATCTTGAAAAACCTGGCGTAGATGAAGAGCCTCAACAAGTTTTACTTCGATATGAGGATGGATATCAATATCAGAATATTTTTGGCCCATTAGTAAGTATTAGTACATTTGTTGGGTTAGTACATTTTTCTACTTGCAGTTGATCTTTTAATGCAAAGTAGGAAAAAGTAAAGATACTATGTATTAATACAAAAAAGTTTATGCTATTGTAAAAAGAAAAATAATTAGAACTATTATTTGCATCTTTAATAGGTAAAATTAGAAGCAGATTATGATAAACGTTTAAAAGAATCGCAGACCCAAGAAAATATTGAAGTTCGTTGGGATGTTGGCTTAAATAAAAAGACAATAGCTTATTTTATGTTAGCAAAAACAGATGGAGATATGAAATTAATGCATGGTGATGAATTAAGACTAAGGTACCTTGGAGAGTTGCACAAGCCTTGGTCAGGCATAGGGCATGTTATCAAAATCCCAGATAACTATGGAGAGGAAGTTGGAATTGAGTTAAAGAACAATTCTGGTGCTCCAACTGAATGTACAAGTAATTTTGTAGTTGATTTCATCTGGAAGAGTACCAGCTTTGACAGGTTGGTGCATTATGTACCATTTGATACTAGTAAAAGAATTTTTAACATTAGTATCAATCCTTATTTTATCAAGATTAGTTTAAAATAAAATTTTTTATTTTCAATTTTTTTAAATACATGTTTTAATTGTAGAATGCAACTAGCCTTACGAAAGTTTGCGGTGGATGACACGTCTGTGTCAGCATACATTTATCATCGCTTGCTTGGTCACGAAGTTGAAGAAGTCCTTTTCCGCTGTCACCTGCCAAAGCATTTCAGTGCTCCAAATCTTCCAGACCTTAATCGCTCTCAAGTTTACGCTGTAAAACATGCCATTCAGCGTCCATTATCTCTTATTCAAGGTCCACCAGGAACCGGTAAAACAGTTACCAGTGCTACGATCGTCTACCAATTGGTTAAGCAAAACAGTGGACCGGTGTTAGTTTGTGCACCGTCAAATACAGCCGTTGATCAGCTTACAGAAAAGATTCATAAGAGCAATTTGAAAGTAGTTAGACTTTGTGCAAAAAGCCGAGAAGCTATTGATTCTCCTGTTAGTTTTCTGGCTCTGCATAACCAAATTAAAAATATGGAGACAAATACAGAATTGCAGAAACTTCAGCAGCTAAAAGACGAAACTGGAGAATTATCAAGCGTAGATGAAAAGAGATATAGGTTAGTAAAATAAGTGATTAATCACAATAAAACAGCTGCTGTTCTATTTTTTAATTAAATTAAACCTTTAATCTTATTCGTAAAAATTTATTCTAATATATTATCACACTTTAGGTTATTAAAGAAAGCTGCTGAAAAAGAACTGCTAGAAGCAGCAGATGTAATTTGCTGCACTTGTGTAGGCGCTGGCGATCCACGATTACATCGGCTCAAGTTTCATTCGATTTTGATCGACGAGAGCATGCAAGCAACTGAGCCAGAGTGTATGGTGCCGGTAGTGCTTGGTGCTAAGCAACTCATACTCGTGGGCGATCATTGCCAGCTTGGGCCCGTTGTCATGTGTAAAAAGGCAGCGCGTGCTGGACTCTCACAGTCGCTATTTGAACGTCTCGTTGTTTTGGGAATTCGGCCTTTTAGACTTGAAGTTCAATATCGTATGCACCCTGATTTATCTAGGTAAAGTCGAAAGATTTCTTTACATTATTTAATGACACAATTATAGAAATACTAATAATTATTAAATAATACTAGGTTCCCGTCAAATTTCTTCTATGAGGGTTCCCTACAAAACGGAGTATGCGCAGACGAACGCAAACTTTTGAAAATTGACTTCCCTTGGCCAGCTCCTGATAAGCCCATGTTCTTCTATGTAACACAGGGTCAAGAGGAAATTGCAGGCAGTGGAACATCGTATCTCAACAGAACTGAAGCATCCAACGTAGAAAAAATCACAACTCGTTTCCTGCGTTGTGGAGTAAAGCCTGAACAAATTGGTGTTATTACTCCGTATGAAGGCCAAAGAGCCTATCTTGTCCAATACATGCAATATCAGGGCTCATTGCATTCGAAATTGTATCAAGAAATTGAAGTTGCCAGTGTCGATGCGTTCCAAGGACGTGAAAAGGACATTATTATTATGTCCTGTGTTAGGTCCAATGAACATCAAGGAATAGGTTAGTAATTCGTATTTGTATGAGTAATTCTCTTTAAAAACAAATTAAATTTAATGGTTTATTACAGGTTTCTTGAACGATCCGAGAAGATTAAACGTAGCACTGACGAGGGCAAAATATGGAATCATTATTGTTGGAAATCCAAAGGTACTCTCAAAGCAGCCATTATGGAATCATTTGCTCAGCTTTTACAAAGAACAGAAAGTTCTAGTGGAAGGTCCGTTAAATAACTTGAAAGAGTCGATGATTCAATTTGCCAAACCAAAGAAACTTGTAAATGCTGCAAATCCGGGATCACACTTTATGTCTACATCAATGTACGATGCTAGGGAAGCAATTATTCCAGGCTCAGTATACGATAGGTAAGAATTTAATAATTATTTTGTAACCTGATAATTTTTTTGAAATTATTGACTAAGCATAAAACGTTTAATAAATGATAATTTTTTGTATTAAGTCTTTCATTACATAAATTGAACTAGTTAAAAAAAAAATTAAAAATCTTTTTTGTTTATTTAGGTCGGGGGCTCAGGTAAATGGTACTCAGGCTCAAAATCCGTATTATCAGCGTAACGTACCCATCGACATATTCAGTCGAACGCACGATACAATCAGCTACATCAGTCCCGAGCGGGCTCAAGCTGCCATGAACAACGTGCCGGTGCCCGTCGGCATGTTCATGAATATGGCACACGTGCCTCCAAGGTTTTATAATCAACATCAACAAGCCTTGCAAGCACGGCAAAACCAGAGAGTACGACGTGGAGTCAACATAAAAGGTAAGATTAATCAAAATTTAAACGTTAGTTACAGTTTAATAGCAAAAAATCGTTACTTTCGAATATAACTAATGATTTATTAAATCAATGTAGGTAACAAAGTTGGTGGCAGCGGAGGGCCGCGTCTTGGTAAATTAAGCCAATCTGAACAGAACACACAACCGTACAGTCAACCGGGGCTACCTTTAACTCAAGGCACAACACAGGGCATGTCACAACCTGGATTCAGTTTGTCACAGCCAGGATTGTCGCAAGCAGAATTATCCCAGGACTCGTTCGCTGTCGGCGAGTTCCAATCACAAATGGACGGACTCCTGTCACAGGATTCGACCTATCAAGGCGATCGTAGTGGTAAGTTGCATTGAAAAGTAGATAAAATACATACACGATTCTTACTGCTATATAAAACATCATATTTATTTTATATTTGATAATTTTAGGTTTTTATCAGTCTGGGCAGTCCCAAGCAGGGGGACAATTTTCCCAGCCATATTGAGCCGAGTTAGTACGGCTGAGCAATGCATTCGCCATGCAGCAGCGTCGCGGGAGCGACTGAGAAGGCTCGTTCGATCAATTCTTCGACAACCAGAACAACAATTAAACCAAATCACTTTGTAACTGCGCGAAACGGTACAAACAACCAATCTCATGCAAGAGGGAGATTCTACGTGATACAAATACGCTGTCAAAAAAAAGATCAAAAAGACGTGTATCATCGTAGAGAAGAATAACAATTTGACAGCTGAAATCTTCTTTGCAACAAATAAAGAAGAGAAAGTAGATCGATAACGGGAATAAAATCGTCAATGAATGAGGGAAAGAAACTCGTTTAGAGTAAATAGAAGTATGAAAAGAGTGAAAAATAAGATTTTTCACTTGATTCTCTCTCTGTTTCCGTATACCTTGTGGAAGATGAAAGAAGGTAAAACGTGAGATAACGGCAAGAAACAAGTAACCGTTTCAAATAGCGGAAATCATCGGTTGACGCTGGGATTGCAAACGAAAGTTTTGACCAAGTAAAAGAAAGTTCAAGGGAAAATAACGAACGTATGACGAATATTAAAACAAAAAGAATGGTAATTCAATAAATATGACTCAACACTGTTTATGAATGTGCCGCAATATTTTAGTAAATAAAATCGAAATATCACCTCCGATTTTATTTGGCACATAAAGTAAAATCTAAAAATGGCGGAATAATTTTCACAAACTTCGTCTTATAAATTGTATATGTACTTCGGTGGGAAATGCAAGCGTTACAAAATAGAAAATTTACATAAACTTTTTTTGAACATTTAAAAGAGAAAATGATTGAAATATGAGATTTTTTTTTAAAAGAGAAAAATTCTTAATTTTTTTATTCTATTATATGAATCCCGCCATTGCAAATGCGAATAAAGAAGTTGTGAACATTTGAAAAACAATGGGAATCTCTAAATCAATAAAGCATAACTTCTTGTTTCATATATTTTATTATGAGAGATTCTCAAATTATTCCATCATAGTATTGAGAGCATAAATTTTCGATGTATGTTTTAAGTATGAGAAAGTTTTCATATTTCTAATTTTTATTTTTTTAACTATCCAGTTCGTATTGGGTAAATAATAAAATAATTATTTTTCAAAGTTAATTGTTTCGGGAAGTCGAAAATTTATTTCTTTTTCCATAAGAGAACATAAAATAAAAATAAAAATGTTTAAACTAATTCCTTAGGTCACTCTAGATATGTTGTTATATGGAATAGTGATATTTTTTCTAAATTATAATCATAAAGTTTTGACTTATCAATTTGATCTTTAATATAAATTGCTTTAAAATTTCAGCTGCTTAATTTGCATAGAATTGTGCAACACAAAATTTAATTTTAGTTTTTTTTTAACTTTATTTCACGCTCTTTCATATTTCTTTTTTATTTCGATCAACTGTGCACCACTAACTGCAAATTGTACGAAATATGAACAAATTTATTGTAAGATCTTGTGGTACCAATAAATTTATTTAAAAAAATATATGTACATATATATATATATACAAGAAGTTTTTATTTATCTCGATCCTTACAATATTTAGTATATCATTATATTTATCAAGCATCAGAAATAAATGCTACACTTTATTCACAAGCTACATATTCACAAGCTAGTCTAACTTACTAAAATATTTTTCAATTTCCTTAACACATAAAGAAGTATCAAATTATTTTCGTTCAAATATAAAAATAAAAAATAAATTATAAATGCAAAATCAAAATCATTAAAAACATTAATAATCGATGAAGCACTGATAAATATAATTTATATGAAAGTAATTTTAAAAAATTTCAGACAGATTGCGATTTAATACTATTTTTCTATAAGAAATTTTGAAAAGTTCTTTTATATGATGGTACATAGTTTCTTTATGTAGGGTCCTTCCTACATTAAATAGACTGAATGGTTCTGAAAAAATAAGGTAAATTTTAATAAATTTTAAAAAATGGATTATTTTATATAGAAATTTATAATACCTTCAATATTTATAAACTTCAATGCATATGCATCATAATTAGACTTGCCGAAATGATCGATTGAATAATTTAAAAAAAAAAATTTGGTACCTTTTCTTATAGAAATTACATAGTTGCTAAACCTAAAAATATTTTAATTAACACATTTTCAAAATCTAGTTTTGTGTGTGAAAAGTATAACTCAATGTAAAAGTACTAACTCAAAAACAGCATAATATCTGAAGAATCCAATAAGTAATTCTTCTAGAGATTCATTATTAATTGATTTAAAAGCAGTCTTTGGAATACTAAATTTCTCAAAAAAGTTTATGTTTCTAATATCAGAATTATCAAATTTATCCTTAAATATATTTTGAAGTGAGGGTAAAACAGCAGGTTTGACTCCACCTACAAAAACAAATAATTTCAAAATTCTTATTGATCAAAAAATTCTACATAATTTTTTTTAATTTTATCATACATTGTAGATAATGAATTATCATGAGAATGAATGAATAACTGGATAAAGATCCATTTTTTGCATCGATAATATTATGATGTTTAGCCCATAATTTAATTACCATAACTATAGGTCTTACTCTCCAATCAACTGCAGAAAAATAATATTTAAATTTATAGAATTTTAAAATGAAATATTACTTTATAATCCTGAATTAATATATTACCTTGTGAATAACAATAAAGCAAATGTGTGTTTCTGATATTGACAGTCGAATTATAATTTATATCAACAGAAATATTATCATAGTAAAAGTTGATCAATGGTACTAATGCAGGTATCAACTTGCTACTCTTTATAAATTCTAAATTAAATAAAAATCAAGTGTAATAAGCATCAAAAAATGAAAAGAATTAAGAATCAGATTTTTTAATAAATTGTTACCACGTGTCTTAAGGTGATTTAAAAGTAGTGTTAATTTATACTCAGCTATATATTTTTCAAACACTGAGGTTTCAGACAGAAAACTAAAATCAACGTCACTAGTTTTTAGTCCAAACCCATTTAAAGTTGAACCAGCCATAAATAAACCATAATCACTAAATTGAGTCTACAACAATATTATTTCTTTAATTATTCACCCTGTTAATAAATTAGGATTACTTCACAAATAAATTATTAATAAATAAGAATTACATTATAAAACTAAAAAAAATTATGTTATATAATTCAAATTGTGTTTTTAAAATCTTTGACAAATTGTAGCGATACTTTGTTGTTTATATATTAATCAATAATTTTTACCTTTATAAGATTGTTAAGCTGCTTCCAAAGGTATAATTTATTCAAATATTGCATACTTGTTTGCTTATTCTCTTGAAACACCTCCCAGATTTGTTTAGATAATCCACTTTCAATCCTAGATCCTGTTGGTGGATCTATGGTATCTATCATAATTCTATGATGAATTGAAAATTGATTTTGTGCTTTTGAGCAAAAGTCAGCTAACCAAACCATTTTGTTCAACTTCAATTAAATAATAATAATAAATGTAAGAAATAATCTGCAAAAAATAAATATTAATTAATTAAGTATAATTTTAATTAAAAAAAAAGAAAAATTAAGAATAAAACAATCTTTTTATGAAATTTTTTCAAAAGGTGTTTACGTTTACATCTTAACTTTAATTAAAATAAAGAATACATTTACCTCGGAAAGCAATTTATTTGCTAGCTAGCATTTATAGTACTTTATGAATACCTTTATCTATTGAAAACGTACTTCAAAACAACTATAACTTGCTCTTGCATCTGTTGCGCAATTAATTTTTCTTCTTTCTAATTATTATAAACAAGAGACGATCGAGCGCGCTAACTGTATATACTTCCGTTATTGTATACGACCGCTGAAGATAAAGCCCAAAGATTCCTAGCATTAGATGGAGTTTCGAATTTCAGATTCTATTTCGTCTGTTCGTTATATATAGAGTTATAATTTATCTTCAAAATGTATCTTTACTAACAAGCAGCAAAACTCAATGCGCAGCGTATCCCATAACGCAGAACTATTCAAAGTGCATTCTTTGTAAACATCAACACTAACTTAAGAAGAATTCATTTGAAATAGTTTTACCGTTTGGGTATAACATATGCAGGAGCTTATAACGCGTACAAAAGATACAAACTTTTGAGGATTTGTTCAACTCAAATTTCTAATTTATTTAAAAAGTTTAACAATTTATGTTAGTCTTTAAATCCCAGATGCTGTCAGAACTGTATTTCCCCAAAATTGTCAGTTTGTATTCTGCAGTGAATTTTTGTGAACCTGCTAATGAAGATACAGTGATGCCGAATTGACTTTAGACCTCTACTTTTAAATCTAGAATTATAAAATACATAAATATTAAATTTACCATCTTAATTTTGATTAGAAAAGTTTTAAAACCAATTCTCATATATCTTTTATAGTCTTTGAACGCCTGAAGATAATAGTGTCTTCTAATACTTACGTGTTGTTAGCGATTGAATACCAAGTTCTGCATCGCAATCTAAAATATTATTTGGCAAGCGTAAACATTGCGTATTTCTTCAATGAACGAACTTTTTAAACTCTGAGGAAGTTCCGTCAAATCTCTAGAAAGGCAGCTTCTAAAGTTATTGATGAATTGTTGCAAGCCTTTCGTCAGGGCAGCTATGAAAGTCCAGGGGTGTAAACTCGTGCTGCGGAAGGATATTCCGCTTTGAAAGAGGCGAGCGCTCATCACATCATACTATAGAAATCCTATAACAATATTTGCACGAGTCACTTAAATCAGAGGAAGTTCGACACTTTTTCAACACTCACTCTGCATATCGTAAGTTATATTTTTTTATGATATTTACCGATTCTCTTAAAATTTCAATCTAAATAATTTTTCAAAGCAATATTTACTCGATAGTAGGATCTTCATGGTACGTATAAAACGCGTCTCCAAACTTGGGTCTCTGAAATCTTTACGATCGTGTAGAGCACGAAAAAACATGCAAAAAAGTTTAGGAAAAGTCGTGCAATTTATAGGTGAAGTTTTTTCACTGAAAACATTAAATTTCCCAACAATCGATCAAATAGTGTACTTTGCGCCATTTTTTCCAGGGGTGTAAGGATCTAAATAAAAGGTAATTTTTAAGGGCTTCAAAATGACACCCTTTGACATTCAGATCAGCGCCCCGTTTAAGAGAGATAACAAATTAATCAATTAAAAGTGTTTGATTCCCTACAGTATTTTGCTTATTTAATCAAGTTTGCGTAAGTTTTTTCACACGAATGAGAGCATATTCGATTACTTTTTATTGAGACCCTTTAAAAATGATGCAAAGTATGCAATTCGATCGATTATTTAGAAAAGTTAATTTTTGATCGACTGTGCATGAAGTACGTGCGTGGAGTAAAAAAAAATTCGTTTGTGAAGTGAATATTATTTCACATTATGCGTAAAGTCACGGACTTCTCGTAAAAAAAAGTTCACTTCACACTAGTTGCATAATATATTAATTTTCAAGGAGAAAACTTTACCTGTAAATTATTTAACTTACCCTACACTTGCAGAGGTCAAATTTTTTTGTTTTATATTTTTTCGTGCTCTACGCGATAGCAAAACGTATTTTTATATTTTTTAATAAACAGTTTTATAATTGTGAAGGGTAGTCGTAAAAATGAACTCATACTATTTTAAACGGGATATTTATTAATCAACAAAATGAGTTTTACAAAAATTTTGTGCTCTTGAAATTATGCTACAGGTTTACAGAAAAAAGTTACAAAAGGTAAGTTGCGTTGCATTGTTTTATCTGAAATATGTGTTATGTTTTAAATTTCGCGACATAATTATAGAATAATTTACATTTGAACAAAATTTCACTAGTTTTATCATGATTAAGAAAGGGCTTCTATACGGTTTTCCATTACAACTAAAAGCTAAACTATTTTTACTAGAGAAGATTTTTAATTTTAAAGTATGGCACTTTAATCACAGATTATTTTTTTAATTACATTATTATAAGCTAGCCCTTCGTAAGAAACTAATATTATTTTTTAACAAGGCACCTGTTACAATGACAAAGATACAGATTTCACTATTGTTTTAGAAAACAAATTTAATTTATACGAATATTTTCGAGCACACTATATGATAATAAATGTAATAGATATCTTTGTCACACAGGTAATTGAGTTATTTTTCCTCTCTTGTTGGAATTGAGAGTTATCCCTTATAAGATACAAAAATTGTTTTTTTGAACCTTTTTTAACATATAAGGGCATATGTTAAACTGGATTGTTGAAATGTGCATAAATTAGAATTTTGAATATTTTACCTAATACTAATTTTAAATTAATTTAATTTATGAAGGAATTTAAAAAATATATGCAAGTATAATTATGCAAGTATTTAAAACAAAGAGAAATTAACGTTTTGTTTAGAAAATCAAGACTTACAAAGCTAAAATGTAGTATGATCACTAAACAATTCTTAAATTTATTTCCACAATTCAACAATCCAGTGATAATGTGTAAACTTCTTTTAATATCAATAAAAATAATTAGAGAACTGATATTAAAAAAGATTTTTAATCAAAAATATATCAGTCACTAATCATTTTATTGAAGCAACTTATACAAGATTTTATAGTATAAGTTAGCTCAGATGTTAGTGTTATCACTGCAGCTAAATATTGTTTAGCACTGAAATTTAAATTAATTTTCAAATAACGTTCTTAAAAAATTCTGAAAATAAATATTTGATGACTTATAATTTTCTTTATGTAATTAAATTTTTAAAGATTTACCAAAAATACTTTTTATATTTTTTTTATACTTTTTATGAATTTTTTTTATAGAAGAAAACTTCAAATATAAATTATGAATTACAGTGCTGTACTATCATCAAATAATATTTAAGTAATACTTTGATCACTTTTATAATTTGTACGAAAAGTACGTTTAAGATCTATATGTTAAATTTTTTTGTATTTTTATTAATTTTAAATTTTGTTTTCAAAAAACCTTTTTTAAATTTTTTTTTAAACTTTTGTTTTTAAGTAATTACAAATCTAAAGTCAAAATACCCATTAAAGAAACAATGAGTTTTAAATAAGTGCGTTTGACCTTTAATTATACAAAAAATATTAATTTTTTGATCAAACTTTAAAGCACCTAGTTAATATTTTCTATATGATACACTTCTGAGTTGATGTCTCGCTTTTACTTTAATAGTACTTGACTACTTTTGAACCGAAACTGCGATTGGTGAAATATATTTGCATTTTTTTTAAGTATTTCACATTTACTAAAAGAGTTAAATGTACTCGATTAGTCACGATTGTACTGACAGACTTAAGCTCCCTCAGCATCAATTCAACCTTCTCAAGATGCCTTATTGCACTACTACGTGTAAGCTTTTCTTTAAAAAGCCGCGTTCGATGATTATACGTTGTATTTAAGTGTATGTTTATAAATTCGGCAAAATAATTGTTTCTCGCAAAAATTCATCGATAATAGTGTAAATATAAAGTATAACAAAATAAACTTCTGAACGTGGAAAACTGGTCCCATGTATATAACACACGATGCAACAATAATTGACTCTTTTTTTCTAGCCATCCTTTCTTTAAGAGTTTCCTTTCTTCAGCTTTTTCTCAAAGTAGTTTTATACAAAATAAATAAACGTTTTCTACCTAAATACTCTATAATCCCCAGCACCACATTCGTGTGGTAGAAAGATTATGCAATCACAGATTGTTATCCAATTTTGTGAAGATACTACTTAGGTTGTTACTCTTCTTCAATCGTTGATAAGTTTGCTTAAAAGTTTCTTTAATTATTTGAAATACCATTGGATCATAAACAGATCTAGCTGTGTTTGTGAAGTCAAATGGTTCTAAAAGATAATATTAATTGTACAATTTAGTTTAAAACTTAGTTTAAAGTGATTGTTTACAGTTTAGTTACCCTCTATACAAAGAAACTTCCACTGATGCGGGTCATTTTTAAACGATCGTACATATCTGCAAGTTTCAATAGGAATCTTTCCAGCTACGCGAACTGAGATTGCGAATTGATCGTAACTAAAATCAAAAAGAATATTATATAGAACAATATTTCATATAATAAAATTTATTTAGCAACAATTAAACCTTACTCAAACGAATCATAATACTTGAAAAACTCTATTAAAAGTTCTCCAAGCGTTTGCGTATTGCGCGGTTGCAATACATTGTTAGGGATGTTTAAGTCTTCGTGAATATCAATGCTGTGAATATCAGACAGTGGATGAAACTTACTCTTGAACAAACTGTGCAAGCAAGGTAATACAGCAGGGGCTACTCCACCTAAAAAATATGTTTGAAATGTTTGAAACATATAAAAAAAATGGTTTTTTCAATAAAATCAAATGAAATATTTTTTTTTCAAAATAAAGTTGGATTAATAATGCAGGACTATTTACATTGCAAAAAATGGATCACCATGAGAACTAATGAATAGCTTGATATAGTCATATGCCTTGCATTGTTGATATTTTGACATTGCGCCCACATTTTAACGACAAGAACTAAAGGTCGGACCCTCCAATCGACTAAAGATTTCATTAAATTAATCATTTAAAAACAATGTGTACAAAAAACATTTTTAGTTATAAAAATCATCTTACTTCGAGAATAGCAGTGTAATAAGTGAGTGTTACGTATACCAACTACATTGTTGTAATTCAAATCAACATCTAAGTTGTATACATTATCCCGTATTTTAAGAATAGGTACTTTAGCTTGTATTAGTTCTGTGTGATTGATAAAGTCTAAAACAAATTATAACATTTTCAATTTTTAACTTGTAGAGATTTATTAAGAGTAATGGGCATAACTTTTCCTTACCACTTCTTTTAAGACAGGACATGATCTGCCCCAGTCGATAAATAGCTTCATACCTTTGATCAATCGCAGTGTCTCTAACAAGAAGACACATATCAACATCACTAACATTTGATCCAAAACCATTTAATGTAGAACCCACCATAAATAACCCATATTGTGGAAACCGTGCCTAAAATATTTCAAATAGTTACTAAATTTTAAGCATTAAAAAAAATATATTTTCTATAATTTTGAATGAATTTGAATTCTAACTTCAAAAAACAATTGCAAATAAAAAATAAACATTAGTAATATTTACCTTAATATAAAAAAAAAGATACCTCCATAAATACATTTTATGACAAAAAGTACTTTGAGTCAATTGATTTTGCTCAAATTTTTCCCATATTGCTTTTGATAATTTATCATAGACAGAGCCAGTTAATAAATTATTTGGCTTTTGCTTCACCTGTATTAAATGAGACCTTTCAAGAAATCTATCTGCAGGACTGTAATAATACTTTTGGCAGACATTGATTTCTGATAAAATTGCTCCTGTAAACTTTTTTCCCCTCTGAATTCTCTGTGTTGATGGGCTATTTCTTGCTATAATTATTTAAAATGAAATGAAAAGTCTTAAATTAAATTTAAAAATATTTACCTGAGGGATATTTTCTTCTATTTTGAATTTGATAATTTTGAATCGATGCTCGTGGTGTCATTTCTGTGAATTCATTCAATTTTTTTTGATCTTGATATAAATTACCAGTTGATAAGCTTGTGACCAAGTTCCCCCTCGCATTACTCTTGTTCCTATATAAATGTCAAAATATGAATTAATTGTAGAAAATGATTGTATAAAATAAATTTAGTAACCTTGTTTCTGTTACTGAAGGTATAGAGTCTCTTTCATCAGAACTTTCTGTCTGACTACCACCACCCTTGTAATATTTATTTGGTGTTGGTGATCGAGAACTGAAACCACTGTCACTGTTGTTGCATGATTCTCGAAGTAATGGCAAACTTTGATATGAAGGCCTTTTGCCTAATTTGTTATTATTATTGTTATTGTTGCTCCACACATTCTTTTTATTCATAGATCCTGCACTCATAGGCCTATAATTCATTCGCGTTTGTACTGGTGTAATAGACAAATTATTTGTACTGTTTATCCGTTGTGGAGTGACCGGCCTATTTGGTGAATTCAAACGTTGTGACCAATTTGTAGGAGTTGCAACAGTGTGTATACCATAAGTAGCATTTTGACCTTCTACATTAAAACGCAATAATTCAAGCGGATATGACCCTTGCTGTAAAAAATATTTTTTCTTTTAATGTTAGCAATTAAGGGATCCTTTGTGACATTAAAATTTTTAAAAATGTTATTATTAAAACAACGTTTGTATTAATAACAAAAAGATTGTTAATGATAATGATCTTAAGTCACAAAGGATAATTTAATAAAAAATTTATTACAACAATTTTGTTAATATACCTGGGCTACACGTTGTCTATTATGATTTGAAGCATTGCGATTATATTGAATGAATTCTTGATGCACATTAGTCGGACTACTTGTGTAAAATGCATGATTTTGTAGAGAAACTAATTGTCCGTTTGCTTGGTAACCACCCACTACATGCACCATTGCGTGAGGTGAAAAAGTAGACTGATACATAGTTAAGCTTTAGTGATTATTGAAGCTTTTAATTATTAAAGAGATTACTAAGCAAGGAGACTTTGGTTCCTACTACACTTAAATGTAATTAGTCAAAGAAAGGAAAAAGAAAATCATTGTGTTTGTCTACTTTTCTATAGCAATTTGACTATCTCATTATTGAAAATAATAATAAACTTTAAATGATAGACATATTATTTGACTTAGGTCCAATGATTTCCTGCAAAAAATTAAAGAAAAAAAAAATTAAAGAAAATTTTTAGTTACTTGGTAAATAAAAAAATATTTGTTCAATATTCTGAATAATCAGTTATTTTTTTCAATTAAAATATTATTCTAAGTATGGATTTAAATATGGTTTAAAATTTATATTAGAAAATAAACAAAAATTAGATTAAATTCTAAATACTTGTTTGGAACTTTGATTTTATTTATTTCAATAGTTTAAATAGTTTAATAAATAATTATTATTTTCCATATTTTCATTATAATAGTTCAATTCATAGGCATATTACAAATTATAGTGATGAAAAAGGTAAACAAATATGCGAATCTTAGAAATTTAAGTAATATAAATGAAATATCAAAATCCTAAAATAATTTAAACAACATTTATTTGGTCATTAATTGGCATAAAAGTTAGGTTAGAAGCGTAAAGCAAAGAACGGGAAAATCGAATTAGCGTAAACAAAAGCCAGGAGAAAAGTATGCAGAAAAAGCGCTGTTTACATTCGGTGCACGGTAATGAGATAAGTACGGCAAACAATTACCTGGAGTGAGTATAAATATGAAGGATGAATTAAACAGTCGCCATTTCCGCGAAAAATGCGGGTCCTCCTAGCGCAAATTATCGGCCGTTCAGTTTCGTGATTTCCATGACGCTTCGGTACACCCCGTTTGAATATTTATAATATATTACGTTTCTTTCCTCTCCCTCTTGTCTCTCTATCTCGCGCGAGGCCTTCTTCGTTTGAACGAAGTAGGAAATTCACGAGGCGGAGCAAGAGAGACAGAGAGAAGTCGCGCAAAAACGTAAACAGAAACTGGGCGGAAAATTTTTCGCTCTCCGTGCTCCGTCGAACCGTTGAGGGGCAAAAAAAAATTCGATTTGGCTTGCAAGCTATCGCCGCGCAAATACTTGTGTTTATGTGGTCTCGCGAGAGGTTCCGAGATCGAACGTCGAAACCGGCTCCGGTTTTCGAATTTTTGAATTTTCTAGGTTAGTTCGCGTTTGATTCTCGCGCAACATTGCCTGACGGTCGAACAACTGTTCTGTGACCGTCAGCTCGGTTTTGTCGTGTCACTATAAGACTATAACCGAACTGAATTTGTGATTCATTCTTAAATATTTTCATATATTTATGTTAATTAAGTTGCTTTTAATTTTGTATTTAAAACTATGAATTTTAGTACACTCTAATAGTTCGAATAAAATCCTGAATTTGTTTAAAATTAAGCTGTTTTGGCGCGAAATTAAACTTAAGTTGGTAAGACCAATCAAAAGAATATTAAGCATTGTACTTGACGTATATATATATATATGTGCCACCATGGCTTTTACACTGTGGACCCTCTATGAAGCTACTCTTTTAATATTAAATGCTGCTTGTGTTTTGCACGAAGAACGATTTCTTATGAAATGTAAGTAAATAATACTGTATGTAATATATTTTATAATATATAAGGCAAAATAAGATGTACATTTACAAATTTATCAAATTCAGAGGTTATGTTATTGTTTTAGTTTTTTCAAATTTACTAATTATTTAAATGCAATAATTAAGTAATAAGTGGATAAATTATATTCCTTGTATTTTAACATATATTTTATTGTAATATTTTATACAAGTTTTAAGACTCCAAACCTCCTTATGTAGAGTGATGTTAATTAAGTCCATTATTGTTTTTAATTATGATTTTCATTTTCAAATCTATTACATTTATAAATAAACTATTAGTTTTTTAACCAAAATACTAAAATTTATCTTTATAATAATAATAAATGGTAATATATATTTTATAATAATACTTCATATAATAAAATGATTTATTTTAGATGGGTGGGGTGCAAATCAAAACATTCAAGGCTTTGGGGAACCTCCAAGTGTAAAGTCGCAAATTTTGAATTTACTGAGATCCATTCGTACAGTTGTTAGAAGTAAGTAAAAAATTGAATCACTGCTAAATTAAAAAAAATTATTTTATCAATTTTAATATAACATTTTTTTTGTTTGTTTCAGTTCCTTTAATATTTTTTAATATAGTAACAATAGTTATAAAATTAATACTTGGATGAAATTATAGACATTCCAAAGTGATGTACATACAAAGAGTTATGGGGTTCGTGAGAAAAGCTGTGGTTACAGTTAAAGTGCGCAAGTTTTTTGGAACAAGAAATATTTATTTTTACTATTTCTGTACGGGAAAAAAATAAAATGATTTCATTTACTGACTTTGAATCTTTGGGAAATTTTATAACCAAAAGATTAATTTTCATCATGTGCTAAATATAATTTTAAAACTGTAAAATTTTTATAACAAAATTATTATTTAAAATACATAAGAGTTTTCATAAAATATTTTATGATTATTTTCTGTATTTCGTTCTTCGTTTATGAACAAGTTAAATACGTACACTCCTATGCATGTGATATATATATTAGCATATATATACGGGAAACGCAAACGCTACGAATTATGCATTGAAAGAAGGCAAATTAACTTTTTAAGTCAACTTGAAAAAATTTGTTCACTCGTCAGTTTCTCTACTTTTTTCAAAAAACCAAAAAAACCGTGACCCAGATCAATCGCCGTTGAACATCTTCGACTCGATCCGTTTCTGCCTCCAGAATTTATCTCAGTGAGTCGCTCCAGCGAGAAAAAAAACTTGCCGCAGCTCGGCTTTTCTTCTGTTTGCACGAGCGGATTCTGAATTATATTGCAAAATTAACTGCCGTCATGCAGTCTCTCACGCTCACGACTTTCCCCGCTCGCTTTTCGGCCTGGATGAGAGAGGAAGAAGCGTCGATCTTATCTCGACTCTGCTCCGTGGGCAAACTTCCTGCATATTATTTATTGTCCCGATTGGACTATGACAAAAGTGCAATGCATCGGAGCTTGAGATCGGAAATGTATTTGAGAATCGGGTGATGGGTAAGAGGTTGTCCATTGTTGTTTGCTTAATTTTTTGGAGTGATCCAGTTGCGGAAGATCTTGCATAATTTACACGGAATGCTGACGATGTTTGTAAAGCATTACACTAAGTGTGATGTGATTTTAAGTGACAATACAAAATAACTGATTCTCACTGATTACGATTTAATTTAAGTTAGAGCTGGTGTATTTAATGTAAATGGTATATTACGAAATTTCTAGTCGTAGCTTTAATGTCACTTGTGGTTCAAATGCAATGTGTCATTTCACTTATCGTTAAGTTCTAAATGATAATACTATGTTATTACTTTTCATATTAAATTTCACTCGAATATTTTGATTTCATTAGTCGTCATTAAACGAAATTATGCGTCATCTAGTTTTTTGTCGCTCGAAAAGATCTTCAAAGATTTTACTTGCAATGCAACATTAATTAGATCTTTTTTCACGTTTCTCGAAGAGAATTTTCCTCAACTACAAAATGTTTTCTTGAGTAACCGACGAACTTTCCACCTGTTAAGTCACAGAAAATGAAGAGGATAATAATGATTTAATTTGGATATAATCCACCGGCGGTATTAATTCCATTTTGGTTTAATCGCCCCCTAAGACTTATTACGCTATGCGCGCCATTAATTGCTCAACTTTCTTATGCTCGGCTCACTGCCAAAGTAGGAAACTCTGCCTTCTTTGTTTTATGGTTAATAAACGAAGGTAATATGCAGTTAACCATCGAAATTTAAATTCAGCCGCATTACTTCACGAGCCGCCAAAACGAAAAACGGGCATAAGAAATTGGTTTCGTTCGAATTTAACAGCGTCTCAACTAGCAATTAATTATATGATTAACGCGTTAATAATGATCAGTGTCGAAGTGAAGATTTTGAATTTTATATAATGACTAGTCATAGTAATTCGCGAATTTATCATTAATTACTTGTGGTTTATTGATCAATATAATAAATGAATTTATGATGAACATTTTTTCGTGTACATGCATTCGTATTACGTTTAATTTAATTGATCATCGCTTTAATAAATTATGCGTCTAAATATAAAAAAAAAACGCGTTAACTTTATTTTAATCAATAAATCATTCATTTCGTAAATTTATCAAATAAATCATCATTACTTAGCTGCAATCTGAATAAGCCGAGTAATAGTCATTGTTATATCTATCTCACGATTCACGTGCCCATCACGCTTACGTCGGAGCTTTTACTCTGTGCCCATAAAAAGTTATTACTTTCCAATATTGCAGAAATATCAGAAAAAAATTGATATAAATACTAATTTATGGAAAAAGCTAGTCTTTCAATTACCCGCGCTTTACAAATAATCGAAATCCTCCAGTAACCATATCGGCTTGTTGGGAAATCCGTGAAAAAAAAAGAACGTTAGATTCAACGTAGCGCTCTTGCAAATCGCCTGGCAGGCATTCCTTGTAGAACGTCGAGTATTTTTTTCATAAAACGATCAAAGAACCCGGAAGAAAGCGCTCTTAAGGATGCATCTAAGATTACGTTCTCGAGTAACCTCTGCTCCCCGGCTCGTTCCTCCTCGGCCCCGCGATCGTGCCAGCCTGCCTGCCACCTCTCTCTCTCTCTCCCTCGAATTTCAGCGCACTTTCGAATGCTGACCACTGGTTTCGCAACGCTCTCTCAGCAGGCTTCTCTCTCTCGGCTCTCTCGGGATGCAGACGCTGGACCTCTCTGCACGCTCATATCCTTTGTGTATACACGTACACTCGGCTTTTTCCTCGTCGAGCGCATTTGCGTCATGTCCAGGCATTAGAGTGGCGGCGGCGGCGGCGTCGCTCTCTGGCCCCGGGGGCATCTCGAGAAACGAGCACTCCGCCGCCGCGGCTTCCCGGAGTGAAAGGACACGCGCCGAGCGCCGAGAGAAAGGAGCCGCGCGGCGATCGAAAAATCCCCCGCCTGAGACTCGTGTGTACACGTATCCGCGCGAGCTTGGCAAAGATGAAGAAGAGCCTGGGAAGAGAGGAGAGAGAGAGAGAGAGAGGGAGAAATTCCCCGGGAGAGATGCGGTCCCGCTGATTGGAAGGGAAAGGAGAGATTTATCGGACGGGCCGCGGAATATTAAATGCGAGCCGCCGGGGTCAAGACACGCCGATCTGATAAAAGAAAGGAAAAGTGCCGGACGCGCTAATAATGGGAGAAAGCTGGCCCACGGGGGGAGGAGAATATGGGAAAGGTTACGGAGGAGCGCGAGTGAAATCGTCCGGAAGTCGTTGAGGAAGACGCTTTTTTCGCTTCTTCCTCCTCGTGTCTGACGCCGCGGGCTATTTATCTCGGAGAGTCGATGTGTGCGACGCTGCTGGGAAAAGGACTCTCGTCGGGTGATAAAGTAATGAATACACAAGACGGTGGCGATTTTTTTTTTTTTCAACGGTGGCGACGTTTTTTTTATTGTTTTTCTACAAAAAAAGCCTTTATACAAGTACAAAAAATGCGTGGTTAAAGAGACAAAAAAATAGCATTATACAAAAAGGTAGAAAAAATAGTGTGTTCTCTTGTATTCTTGGGCGCGCGTCCGCCGCCTCTCTGTCGCGAGCTCGGCTCCTGTCCGATTATTATCCTCTGACGGCGTCGGCGATGATCCTTTGCGGCTTGGGGTTTCCGAAGCCCGACGCTCGAACAGAAAACCGGCCGCGGCCGCGCTGAGTAGCATTGTGTATTATCGTGTGTAATCTCGTGTACATTCAAGTAATTATTTACAATGCGCTGGCGAGCGCGAATCACGTTACATATAAAAATAATATAATCATAGATTATCCCCCGTCTTCGTGGTTTCCTCCAGACTTCGTCCGTTTCATTGGTTTCGTTTGCGGTTTGTCGTCGCCGTCAATCCCGTCTCTCGGTGTGACGCCGACGTCCTTCTGCGACTGTATTATACTATTATCTATTATTATCTATTGCGAGAACTTAATCAATATGCGATGTTCCTCCTCCTCGTTTAATCTCTGCTTTCTTCCTCCCTCGGTTTCTTCTTTCGCCCCGATGTTGAACATTGGTTTGATCATTGCTGTCACCGCGTCGGTATTGGGCACGAACTTTTTTTCCAAAACTAACAAACAGTGTGTCCGAGATCATGGTGAAGCGCAACCATACATGTAGCTGTTCTTCTTGGAAGTCAAGAGTAACGACCTTCCGACCCATGTTCCAAAGTCAAAAGAATCTGTCATCACGCATATACGTCGTTTATCCCTTCGTGGCTCACTTAGACGACACACCGGAAGGTCGTGACTCTTGGGACGCGGTATATAATCTTCTTCTTCGTCTCCGCCGGCGTCCTTGATAGAAATCCAGCGCAGCTCTTCGACGCTCGAGTTGGCCAGGACCGGGCCACATTTCTAGCAAGGTCGCCGATACATCTCCCTCTCCCTCCTCAGTGTGGACTTAGAAGGGGGCACCGTAGCTGCCGCTGGGCCTGCCGCTGGGGTATCCACCGCCGCCGCCGCTCGGGTATCCACCGCCGCCGCCGCTGGGGTAGCCGCCTCCGGATCCCTGGCTGACCTGGTGAAGTTGGGCTACTTCGATTCCCTGGCGGATGCCTTCAAAGTCGATTCCGACGACGCGGCCGCCTCCGAAACCGGGGGCGCCGTAGCTCGAGCTCGGTGCTCCGTAGCTAGAGCTTGGGGCACCGTAGCTGGAGCTCGGGGCGCCGTAGCTGGAGCTGGGGCCGCCGCTGGAGTATCCGCCGCCGCCGCCGCCGCCGATGGAGCCGCTGGAGGCCTCCTCCTTGATGATGATCTGCTTCAGCTGCTCGAGGAGCTGGGGATCGACGTTGGCGCCCTCGCTGGACTGGTAGCCGCCGGAGGAGACCTGGGTGTAGCCACCGCCGCCGCCGCCGAAGCCACCGCCACCGGAGTAGCCGCCGCCGCCGGAGTAGCCACCGCCACCGCCACCGCCGCCGCCGATGAAGCTCGGCCTGTTGTAGTTGTAGCCAGAGGGTGGCTCGGCCAGGGCAAGCCCTGCCATACCGATAATCACGCACTGCAAAGCAAACGGGATCATTAGTTTACTGTTGAAGGTCTTTGCCTTGATGGAGGAGAATTTTGACGTATTTAAATTTTGTGTCCGATATACGAGATCCGGATTAATTTAATGTCGGCGCATAGATGCTAATGCGGAAGCAATATCGGATAACCGGTGAATCTATTGGGAAACGCTCGTCGATCGGAAGAGAAAGTAACGAGTTACGCATTCGCTCAAAGATCGTATGCGTCGAAAAAAAGTGTAAAAAGAAGAGCGAGCGAGCTCCGAGTTCCCGTCGTATAATGTACCGTTAATATCTAGCTCATTAAAACGGATATTCGCAAATGATTTTCCCGGATCCACCGAACTCGCGTATACAAAAAAGTACTTGTTTATAGAAAATAAATGTTCACTTTCACTGAATTAAATAATAAAAAAAGGCAAAAAAAGAAGAAAAAAAGGTCGGATATTCGCAGCCTGTACACCGAGGAGGAAAAGAGACCAAGAAAGAGAGGATGCCAGCTTACCGCGATCAGAGGATTCATGTTGGCTTCTGCTGCGGTTGCCACTCAGCTCTGTGACTCCTCGGAAGGTGCACCCGGGTATTTTATACCCCCGCCGGGGCCAGTGGGGGCCCAGGCAGAGAGAGGCCGACTTTCGGGGCGAGCTGCGCGGCGAGTCGGGAGGGGGAGAGAGCCGAGCCGAGTGAGAGTCCGAACTCTCTTCCTTCTCTCTCTCGCTCTCCTCGAAAGCGCGAAGACGCGCCGCCGCCGCCTCGTGAAACTCTCCGCGGGATGGGAGAACGCGGATTTCGGGCACGGGAGACTTGCGACACTTTCGGCGAGCGTGTCCTAGACCTAGACTCGTTTTCTTCTCTCCTCTTTCCCTTTTTTTTCTTTTGCTCTTTCTCGCGAAGGAGAGAGACACGCGAGCGGTGGGCCCGCGGATCAAGTTCGGCCCGCGTCGAGTTGGGGGATTTGGATTTTTATTGGGTGCACGCTCGCTTTTGGGCTTCGGGTCGCGAGTCGTGTCGAAATTCGCTCGCGCTGATTTTGTCATTGTGCGCGGAGCTTGGAGGCTCTGATGTTCGCGTATTTAGGTCTCGTTTTTGCTTTTTGGATCGTCGCGCGAGTCGAATTTTGGAAAGGATTTTTTCTTCGGTTCTCGGACTTGCGAGTAGTTAACGTTTCTTGCGAGAGACCACTTTTCACTATTGAAAAGGTCTTCAAAATTGATTTAACACACGAGGCATTGTATTTAGCTTGCAATCGGGTGATTTTGAAGTTTCAATTCGAATGCCGGATCATTCCGACTATTGTATTCTTCATGGTAATTGACTTATGATAAATCAATTTTATTGAAATACAACTTACGAAACTTATCACGCAGCACAAAGTTTTCAATCTCTATTTTATTCTGAATTGAAATACTACCTTCGTAAAAGTACTTAATCATTTTAAAATAAAAGTTATTTAATCGATGAATATGAACGAATAATCAAATAAAGTTAATAAATTTTTAAAAGTCGTCCTCGAGTTTTTGTTTTATGAAAATAAATAAATATTAAAAATTTCTTAAAGAGATGAAAAATATTTTCTCACTTTTGGCTTAGCCTTATCAGGAAAGTGTGAATATTAACATTAATTTTCAATCCGCAACAATAAGGAATACAACCGCAATAATAAGGAATACAGAAATCGTGTCAAATCGGTTGGCATTTAACTTTCTTAAAGAAATTTCGCTCATTATGTTTAACCTCAATAGACTCAAAAGTTATGAACGAATTTGCATAATATTAGTTTTTTACGTTACCGGCTGAAAGTTACTGGACACCTCCCTCGCATTGTCTCAAAATGGTAATTTCACATTTTGTGCGAGAAAAAATTGTCAAGCGCTAACTGGAAATAATTTCTTGGCTCGTTTACTAGATTGACTGCAAAGAGATTTATATTTCCGTTTATTTTGCAACAGAAGTTAAAAAGTACTTTACATAATATAAAATAACTATAAAAATTATTATGTTTAAAATTAATAAAATAATCACGCCTGAATAAAAGGATAAAAATTTCTGATTTTGGGAAACTTATAAATCTGATTAATGAATACACACGTTTCATAATATACAAAATAACCATTAATTAGACTCATCAATCTAATAAAGTTTCTTAACTTACAAGTTTTTGAAATGATTTACACGTTTCTTCAAAACACCTACCCAGTCCAAAAATCCCCCCACCACATCTCACGTCACAGTAAAGTAAATATTTAATAAAACCACCGTCAATTCCAAATCGGAAGTACCTTTCGTAATCGCCATCAGAACAATTCAATTCCTCCCGCAACGACGACTGCAACGCCGCGTCCAAAAGCAGGCATCATTAAAAAGCGGACGCCCGTCGAAGCCAAATCGAGCGATTAACCAGCTCGCGCATTAATTCGTAATAAATCTAAAGCCCCCGCTCGCACGCCTGTATTATTCAACGTGTTAGAGAAATTTTTCGGAAAAAGAAGAGGCCGCGCGCTCCCATTGATTTACGCACGGCGATTAATCACGGCGTCCCTTTTTCGGGGCGGGAGGAGGGGGAGAGAATCGCGGCGAATTGCGCAAAGCGCATAGCGACGAGGATGCCGCTACGTATCGCGCGCGCGAAGGAGCGAGGATATGCGACGACAGTTAGGTCCAATGTAACGTGATTTCAAAACTTGCCGAGAGCGCGCGTGCAAGTGCCGTAATAGTCGGCGTCTGTTGTTCGGCCGCGCAACGCTGCATCTTCAATTACTCCTGGACTTGGCCGGGGTTTTCGACACGTTTTCCTGCCGCGGCGGCCGCGGGTTTCGTGCGAGTCGCTCGCGGGCATTATCTAATTAGCGTGCGTGGATTAGGATCTTTTCGGCCTAGTTGTTTTCCTTGGGGCGATGCTTTTCTGGGGATGAATCGAAATTTTTTTCGGGACGTTCTTCAATGAGATTGTTACAATGTTCTATTGAAGTAAAATTTAAAGGTGCTCAAAATTTAAGGAAAGCTTCTCGTAGTTATAGTAGAAATGGATTTTTAAACTCCGGCACGTAATTTTTTTTTTGCCATTAAATAAATATTCTCACAAATTTGTTTTTTATTCACGTTTCAATGTTACGCCAATTCTATTCCTAGAAAATAAAGCTACAGGTTTTACGCTACCGTTCTTGTGTTTTTGACAATATATCATTCCAGAACGACTTACCTTACTTCTGCGTTGTTACGTAGACAGTGAAATTGCCGCTCGTTGGAATATCTTGTACTTGGGGATAGCAAAGTCGCAGCACGGTCTCTCGTGGGTCAATTTCTAAATCGTGAACGAAGAATAGTTTGAGCCTGTAAAATAGGTATTGACGTCTCTTTTGGTGCTGAATGAATTGATGCAGTTATCAAAACTGTACAGAAACAAATGATTATGTATATAAAATTATTATTACGTAAATATAAAATATGGTTTTCTTAAAATTCTTAGAATCTTACAAAACAATGAAAACTAAGTTTTCTATACTTAATAGCAAACTTAGGAAACATAAATAATAGACGATGTTTTATCAAGTTATGTGAAAATTTTTAGGATGAAAGCATTTCGTCATAAATATATTTTTTAGAGCAGTATATTATTTAAGATTTAAGCAATGCTACAAATAAGATTTAAAAAAAAAGTTATAATTAGCTAATTTTTGGCATCAAAGTACATACGATTATTATTTTACTAGCAACTGTTAAGGTACTAAAACAAGCAGTTTTATTAAAAAAAAAGTAAGCTTACGATTACCTTTTGTATGCAAAGCAGGCAAATCCCATCATTAACGATGCTCTTAACAATGCTAAGGAGATACTTCGAGGCGCTGGACTGTCATTAAATTTAGGTAAATATCATAATGTGAAAGTAATTTGCATTTCCATCGCCAGCTCGTATGGTTAGTCGTACATTATGAAAATACACATTGTCAACGGTGCGCTAAAAAGATGTCAAAGCTTTCGTAAATTCATGTTCAAGGCGCCAATTTCCGCTGATTTATGGCACGAATCCAGTTACGTTTCGTACTTCTATGATCAATTGAACTGCTTTTAATCATTTTTAACCGGTGATTTGAATGTTCATTGTAGATTGAATAACATATATTCGTGCATTTTTATTTAAATTTACAATTTTCAACCATTTGCGTATATTTAAAAACGGAATTTATAATAACCAATTCATTAGTAGATTACATCACAGACTCTCATTATTAATCTTAGCAACAACGCAATACTAGAAATACTGGCAAAAGAGCGCGGGTCTTTTGAAAAAAATATGTGACGCCAAATCAGCAAGAGTAGCTGCACGGAGCATCTCTTTGGTTCTGTATCTATTAAGTGAAAGGGGTCTTGCCATCGTAAAGTCCTTCCGGAGTCTTCTCTCGCTCGACTCATCCTCCGTTCCAATCCTGCGTTCTCGCACACAATTGCGTATAGTCACATTTGTAATCGTGCTGAAATCTTTGATTCTGCGAAGAATTTAATAAGCTTGCATACTTCGAGAGAAATGTTTACTTATCTTTTTTATTTATTTTGAAAAAAATCTAAAATAAATCTTCATTTATTGTCAAATAAATTGTAAGCATTTTATTTTGCTCAATGAAATCGATATGATAGAATGGTGCACCACAAAAAAAAAAGAAAGAAAATCTCAGAACATCGGACACTTTTTTGAAAAAAAAAAAAAGAAAAAAAAATTAAAGTTGTACTTAAATTTAATGAAGCCACATGAATTATAGTCTCGGTTTTTATTTGTTTTGAATGATTTCAATGACGCAGTTTGAGGAAAATTATATCTAAGTCATACTTAGACGTACAAGCAAGTGAAATAATACAGGAAAATGTTTTCACTAAAAAAGTAACTTCAAAAAAGTAGAATCAATATCAATTAGATATTGAAAAGCAAATTGAAGTTTTTATTCATGATACTACACATGTAAATTATTCTAAAATAGGTAATTTGCAATTCCTCGCTTCTTTTTTCTGAAAAGTAATGCTTTGAATATCATATAAAAGTCATAATCGTTGACCAAAACCGAGTAGTTTTAAAAGTGCTTTGATACGTGTGATTAATATTACAAGAAAAGATGTTATTCGTATATTTTATATTAATTTTATTGAGCCTCGCAATACTTTTTTCCTATTATCGATACTTTAAAGATAACAACTTAAGGAAAATCACGGGACCGTTTCCCCTACCATTTGTTGGAAATATGTTAAGTCTAAATCATAATTCTGGTAAGTTACATTGGTAAGAGCTTTAAGAGAATCTAAGCCCTAACTAAAAATAAATTAAATACTATTATAGATACACTTATTATGATTATTGCATTACAGAAAAAGTATGGTCAATAATCCTTGATTGGACAAAAAAGTATGATACAGTAATGCGATTTTGGTATTTTTCAACTCCATTAGTTTTACTTACTGATCCAAAAGACGTTAAGGTAATGTATAAAAAGTTAATGTAAAGAACGAATTAATAAAATTATATCGATTCCAAGTACGTAAAATTTATAAGAAATTATAAATTTATTGTGATATTTATTTTTTTATCAGGTGCTTCTAACTTGCAAAAATAATATAAACAAGGCCACTTTAGGATATGAATACATGAGTAAAAGCACGAGAAATGATGGAATTTTATTTAGCAGAGGTGCGTAAAAATCTCTGAGAGTTAGGTTAACGAACTATTGAAAAATCTAATTGTGTGTGTTGTCTCATTTTAGCTGAAAAGTGGAGACGACGTCGTAAATTGATAGCTCCTGCTTTCAGTCCAGAGTTGTTAAAAATTTATGGAAACACTTCAATTGAACATGTAGAAAAGTTAGTTTTATTTATTCTATCCCAGGGAGATGAAGTTGTAGTCGAACTTCAGTCAACCATATTTAAGCTTACCATAGGAATCGTGTGCGGTCAGTAAAGAATTAAAATGTGTACATTTAATAATTTTTTTATGTAAATTAATAAACTATTTAAATATAGAACATTTAAAATAATTCTAGGAAAATGTGTTAATTAATAGTTAAATGAAATAATTAAAATACTGTAAAGAAATTTGAACTTGGTATGAGAATGGTAGGCTTAACTAAATAAAATTATTTTTTTAGAAGCTGTAATGGGTGTTGATTTTAACGAGTATCTAGGGACTAAAGCAGATAAGGAACGCAAAGCATTTGAAGAGTATAGTTACGTTGCATATTATAGGTAAAATATCGACTTATTAATTTTAATACTTGTATGAAAAAATTTATTATCAAATCAATTCCTAACGGAAAAAATAAGTGAAAACTGTTGATATTTGAAAATATCAGAAGAAATCAGAAAACAATTTAAAATAACAGTAAATAAATGAAGAAAAATGTCGGAATCAATAATTGTCTGCAGTTTTCTTCTGTAAAACAGTGATGTTCATTAAATGTGCTTTCAAAAAGTAAAGAAATCAGTAGAAAACTGATGAATAACAATTTTATCCAGAAGAAGAATGTTAAAAACTGTACTTAACAGTTATGCCGAAGAAAACAATTATTAGCTAATACAATTATTATTAAATGTTATTTACTAAATAAAACTGAAACTAACAGTTTAAAACAGAAGAACACAATTTATAACTCTTTAAAAATGAAGAAGAGTGGAAAAAATTTATATTCAAAACTTGTTTTAGAATTTTATAAAATGAATATAACAGTTGAGAACTGAAGAAAACTGTTAAAAACTGTTAATCTGCTGCTATTTACACATAAAGACGGTTTTTTACAGTTTTCTTAACTATTTTTTCCGTTAGGGATGCTAAAGAAATAAATAAAATATTTTATAAAACAGGACATGTAGACCTTACATTCAAGATTGGATGGTTCCATTTCTTGAGATTGGCAGACGACTAAAACAAGCATTAGAAACGGTTATGAATTTCACAAATCAAGTTAGACTTTTTTTAATACGTTTAGAAGTTTTCAGTACATTAATCCTCCGAGGACCAGCGAAATCCTGAGACAAAAATTCTGCGATAAATCCATGATTAATTTACCCATGATCCAGCAATTTCTATTTTTGGGATCACTTAATCTGAATTCGTAGTTAAAATTGTAACATTTAAAACAGCGGCCTTAATAGAACTGACCTTGAATTTATAAGAATTTCATCTATAGACTAAAATTTTGTTGGTCTGACGAGGGTTAAAACAATTGTTGTGATCCATTTTTTAATCGCGTAATATTCTACAGGTAGTTAAAGAAAGAAGAAATAAAAAGCAAACTTATGCTTATAAAAATTTTGTTGATAATGAAATTAAAAGCGAAGGTAAAGTAATGAGAAAATTATTCCTAGTAGAAATTGTTAACCCTTTTAAAAGTTTATATTGAAAAAAGCTAACAGATGAATTTTTAAAAAATGTGATTTTAGATTGTCAATATAAATTAGCTTTTCTTGATTTGCTATTATCAGCGGAAGCAGAGCATTTAATAGATGATAAAGGAATCCAAGAAGAGACACAAGTTTTCTTAGGGGCTGTGAGCTTTTTATATTAATACAGATTTGTTTAAAAAAAGTTTTTGAGTATAGTTAACGTTTTTTCTATATTTTGGATTTTGAATTCCTGGCAGAAAATTGTTTAAGAATCTTTTTGTAGGGATCTGATACGACAGGGACCGCTTTAATTTTCTCTTTGATGCTGTTAGCCGAGAATAAGATTGCACAAGTATAATACGCTTTAATATGCAAATATAAGTAAATAATTCATTCGAATTAGCACTAGTTTTTTTTTAGGATCTGGCGAGAGAAGAAATATCTAATATAATGGATCGAAGTGGAGCGATATTAAAGTTCAATGATCTTAACAAATTAAATTACATTGAACGGTGCATAAAAGAGGCGATGCGACTTTTCCCATCGGGTTTAATGTTTGGTCGCCAAATAACTGAAGAATTACAACTTAGTAAGTTAATATTGCAGATAAACGATTCAAATTTTTAAGTTATAAATTAAGATTCAAAAAAATTGTTTAAATTAGAATATTTTGCTTGTTCTTAAAAAAATCTTCAACTATTAATCATTATTGTTTAGACAGTTGTCGGCTGCCAGTCAATTCAGAAGCTTTTGTGCATGCTTATGCTATTCATCGAAACCCTAAATATTGGCCTGATCCAGACAAATTCGATCCTGCCAGGTTTTTACCGGAACAGATACAGAATCGTCATCCTTACGCTTATTTACCTTTTAGCCACGGAGTTAGAAACTGCATCGGTAAGTATTTAGTTTTTAAGTTAATTATTATTATATACTTTGTCTTTATAAATTTTCAGACTCAGAGGTAAAGGTGGAATATAAATTGCAAAACTTTCTTTTATTCTCTTGTAAAATAATGCTCTTCTTACAGGTTTTAGATTTGCAATGCAGGAAATGAAACTAGTATTAGCTAATATTTTATACCATTTTGAGCTTGAGCCTATAAGTAAAACTGCTGATGTACGAATGACATTTCAAGTACCATTAGCGTTACCTGATTTATTATATATAAAGTTCATCAAGCGAAGATAAATGTAAATTAATTGTGTTAAAAATGATTTCATATAAATATAAATTGTTGATCATCCGACATTTTATTTCAGGATTTAATGGGGTGAAGATAATATATTCACTAAAACCAATTCAAAGTTTTTATTTTATTAAAGAAAATTATTTACAGGAAATAATAAAATATTGGTAAAAATAAAATAAATGAATTAATAATGAATTACATTCCTAAACAATATTGTAAACATTTTGATAACAAAGCTTTAGTTAACAATCTTAAGATACTTAAAAAATTACTTGTGCCTAAAGCTTGTTTCTTACGAAACATAAAATGTACTTTAAGAATAAATAATAAGAAATTATTCGAGTGAAAATAAAATAAATAAAATAGCTTACAAAAGTTTAAAGGATTAAAATTACCTGCAACCTTATTACCTATCCATTCTTCCCATATACAGGCTAGTGATATACTTTATGTCTCTTATATAAAAGACATAAAGATCATTAAGTTTTTATTTCGTTTGGGAAGAGTCATTGTTCAAAATATTCATTGTTCATGACATAAATGGTACTGGTATTGGACACTTTTAGCTCCTGCACTGCTATGAGCTAATGTTATTCGTTTTGGATTGTCTCCTATATTTCCAGGTATGACTTAATTCATTACTAGTATTTTAAAAGATTGAAATGTGAGTAATATGTATATTATATAGGCTTTGTCATTGAAATTGTAGGGACTTTATAATCTGTCAATTTTGGTTAAAAACATTACATTATTTATCAGAATTTAATGCGGATTATTAAACCTTGGGATTCCTTAAGATTTAAGCCAGTAATAAATTGATGGTAACTAAAATAAAGTGTCTGAAATTAAATTTAAATTTTATTAATCCAAATTGCTAATACCAAAATAAAATAGAATAAATTTGTTTCTCAATTTTGTATACGATTAGTAAAAAATGTAAATCTTACATAAACGACATACTATCATCACTAGTAATAAACTAAAATTTTACTTTAAAAAAGGGCAGCATAACCAATCAGAAAACTTCTATTTAAAAAAGACTACTGTTTTTTTATGTTAACTTTCGTTCGGTTACAAAAGTATGCTCATTTTAAGTACTGAATTCGCTTTTTTTTAATAGTCACATAACAAAAAGATTATTACAAGTATTAGTAAAATCTAATGAAACTGAAATGTCTCGAATATTCTCTAGCATGACATTTTATATTATGCAAGAAATCCATTTAAATTCACCCCTTTTTGCGGTTGAAAAATGTCTGCTGAATTCTTATTAAGTATGCAAATAACGCATAATAGCGCACATAATACACCTTGACAGTTTTCAATAATAAAAAATCAGTCATTTTATAATACGGCTTCTTTGGTAGCTGAATTGAATCCAAGGAAATATATCGTACTTTATAAACAATCGTAAAACTGAAGATGGATATTTACAATAGTCGATATTTTAAAATAAATAAAAAGTTACTTATAAGTTGCGGACTTTGGCCCTACGAACCTCAAATAAAAAAAAATATTATTAGAACTGCCCTTATCATCCTTTTTTTAGTTACGTCGGTGCCACAAGTGAGAAAATGGAGATGGAAATTCAATAAAACTTTATTTATTTATAGGTTTAAAACTTTTGCCACTTATTCTATTTTTATATGTATTCATCTAGTGGTACGGGCTTCACATTCAAATTGGTAAACATCTTGATAAATTAGTAGAGCACATAGGAATACTATTATACATCTATGGTATTTTATTGAAATTCGTTACTACAATTTTGGCCGAAAACAAGGTTTGTTTCTTAATATAAATATTTCAAACAATTCGCTAACTTTAATCATTGTAGTTGAAAGGAGTTTATGAAAACGTAGCTGAAAATTGGGCCTCTCTAAAAGAGGAGAACGAAAGAATTATTCTTGTTCAGTATTCGGAACAAGGAAGGACACTTACCGTCGGCTACATAAGTATATTTATTTTTATATGACTCCTCTTTCAAAATACTATTTAATATTTTAAGAAGACCTTAAGAAATCTACTTACTTTTTAGTTTATATGTTCTCTGCCTTGACATTTTACGTCCTTCTACCCCTGACTCCAAAGTTTTTAACTTTTCTACAACTGACGAATCAATCGGATGCTCTTGAATTTGTACTAAAGGGGGAGTTTCCAGTGGATCCTTACGATCATTACATCAAAATATATATTTTCGATTGTTTCTTCTGCGTCGTAACCGTTTTAATTTTCTGCAGTATTGATTGCATGTATACAGCTTGCATTGAGCATTGTTTAGGATTGTTTGCGATCGTTAAGTAAGTTGAGCCGATATTTTAATATGATTGGGATCTGCTTAAAAAAAGTGCACATGACTAATAAATTAATTTAATGGAATGTACTACTGCATAGAATTTTTGAGATTTTTTTAAAAGAAATTAGTTATCTTTATAAAAGGTTTCAGGGCGCGGTTGAAACTATCGAAGAGTAACTATTTTCAGGAAGATCATCACAATAAAATTGTACTTAATCATGAAAATATAGTTTATAAATCGATAATAAGAACAATAAAATTACATAAAGAGAGTATTCGGTAAGGTTAAATAATAATATAAAAAAAATGTTCACAATAATTAAAAAATAATAAATAATATAAATAAACACTTTTCATTTCAGATTTACGGATATACTTGAATCATCGTATTCAACGTCTTTCCTGATGCTAATAGGAATTAATATGCTTTACTGCAGCGTGCTATCAGTATCTGTACGTATTTATTTGAAGTATTTAATTGTTTACTACATGTAAATTTAATTATTTAGATAATTTTAAAACGCGATGAAACGATGGAACGACTCAGATTTACCTCTGTTCTTGTTGGATTACTGATACATTTGTTTTATATCAGTTGGCCGGGTCAAAAACTTATTGACCACAGCAGTAGTCTTTTTGAAGATACGTAAGCATACATTTTTAAGTTGTACAAGAACTTTAAAAATGCTTCGTTCATTTAAAATTAATTTCTTCGTCAATTTTTGTCTCTAGATATATGAATGAATGGTATGAGAACTCTATTCGAGCACAGAATCTTCTAAGATTTATGACTTTGAGGTGTTTTACTCCTTGTCAATTGACAGCAGGAGGATTGTACGTGATGAATTTTTCTAATTTTGCAATGGTAATATACACCTTAAGCTTACGTGAAACTAAGAAAAATACTGGAATAAAATTGCATTTTATTGTCTGAATTTAATTAAAAACTTTAAGAATATTTTTTATGGAAAACTCTATTTTGCAGATTCTTAAAACATCATTGTCTTATATTACGGTCTTGATATCGTTTACATGAAATAAAAAGTCAACTAAATGAAATCAGTCGGAAATGTATATTTTCGCAGATACTTTATTTTACTGCAAATATTTGTTGATTAAACATAAGTTTAGTTTTGAATATGCATAAATATCTATCTTCATTATCAATTAATTATTTCATATAATATCTTCATAAACAAGTAGCAGAAAATCGTGTCTATTTTATTTTAGAATGTAAATACATTGTTTAAAAGAAAGTAACAAGTAAATAAATAAAATGATTAAAATTATAGTTCTAACTTTATTCTAACAATAATTTCTGACTATAAACTTAATCCTTTATAAATTTTGTAAAGGTACACATTGTGAAGTTACAAGTTACAAAAGTCTGCTGTTATAAGTGTAATGTTTGATTGAAAAATAAATTTATTCGATTATCTTTTGTGCATAAATTGATCGCTTTAAAAGAATTGGCCATTATAAGAAGATAAAACTATTAGGTTTAGGTAAATATTATTATATGAAAGTGATTTGCATTTCAAATGCTCTTTTGGTTGAATAATTACTTTTAATATCGGCGTGAAGATAATGTTAAATTATTCACAAATAAATTGTTCAAATTGTCAAAGAATCACCAAAGATTTTCAAAAGTAATACTAAATTTTTCATTTTTCATGTCGTTTGACAATGTCAACGAACGAAGGTTATTATTTTCTTTATCTGAACTAAATAGTGGTATAAAACTGCATCTACTGTTGAGTTACTGTTGCAGAATATCAAGTAACGAATCTCTTTGTGTCTTCAGCTATCAAGTACCGGAATCGTCTCTCGGCTCTTCCTTCAATCCTTCTGACTTGACGTTTGAGCACACTTACTGTATTCTATGACAGAAGTGCTATTCAGAAAAGAGTAAAGGAATGTCTTTGCAAATTAATGGTCTGATGTGTAATGTTTGTCTAATGTAAATTAATTTTTTCTATGCTTCTAATTAGTTTCTTTGTTAAAAGGACGAAAAAAATATAAAAATTTTAAATTTTCAAAGTCAGTTGTTATTACCACAAAATGTGTAAAATTCAATGAAACCTTCAATTTTTATATATTTTTAAAGCGAAAGTTTCCGATGTAAAGTGTTGCAAGTATCTGCTTTTTTATATTACCTGTGTTCCAGTTTTGGTTTAATCGTTTGTTTGATACGAAGAACCATGAAGCAAGTAGAAGAATAGTAGCGTACGTTTGGTTTAAACGATTAATAGGTGATATTCAGAGGTAAAATCATTTCTAAAATCGTTCTTATTTGATCAAAATGAGAGCTTCTACACCTTTGGGCAAACCATGACGGTTGGAGTTTATGTGGGTCAACGCAACCTTCATGGTAAGCTTTAGTGTACAATTATTTTAAAATAATTTCATGCTGAAATATTCTATTATAAATTTTGTGCACTCACCTGGACAATATTTAGAAGTTTAAATATTTACATTTGTTACTTTAAAAATCGTTGATTATTTGTTACTTTAAAAATGATTGATGATACATCGCTATTTCCACAAAAATGAAAATTCTTTCACAATTTAATGCAGGGAAAATGACGTTAATAACTTCCGATACAACCTTTAACAATTACATAAATCTAATTGCAAGGCGACAACTTGATCATTTCTTCTTCGCATATTTTTAGTATAACGACCAAGACTAGTGTCACTGTCCTTTCTTTTACGACTTTTATCGAAGTATTTATTGCAATGACTCTCTCGTTAGTCTTAGTAGGTTCATAAGTATAAATTATGTAGATTTTCATCTGCAATATAAAATTTAAACTTCTTGCATTATGGACAGTTAACACGCTTTAAAAAATAATTTTTTATATTATTCACAGCTTTTTTATTTTCGTCGGAATATAATTTATAGCGAGAGTATTCGAAAAGAATGTTGAAAAACTTTTTACGTATACATAAAAAAATCGTTTTTAAAGCACTTGGGTTCTTGAATTTTTATAATGTGATTGATATCAGTAATAATTGCACATAAAAGTGAAATCCGAACCTTGCTAAAATCGTAATTAACATTATATGGACGCATTGATAACAACAGTTAAACTTGAAAACCCATATTTCCATGTGCAAGTCATCCGCATACGTAAATTTAATTCACTGAGCGGAAAAGTTGCTTGCGAAAGCTTGTCTTAAATCTGGCGAGAACATCCAATACCTCGGAATTTCGATTTCGCTTTCTGCGGTATACTTTATGCTTTTTTGTTTCTTTTTCGATGCGTTGCAATTTCTTTTTTCCTTAAACGGGTTTTCAGGGCTCGTTTGTTTTTATTTTTCGAATCGGTGTAATGATGGAAAATGTTCCTTTTAAATGTAACGATTTGATCTCGTTACGTAATGAAGCGTAACCTGGTTTGCCACCCATATAGAATTTAATATAAATTAAGTACATGAATCAGTTATATTAATGGTTTCACGTAGGTTTAATTTTGAAATTAATTTTTTGTGGCTTTATATTGCCAAACTTGAATTATTGAGTCCAGGATTGAAAGATGCTTTGCTTTTTATGGAATTATTTTGAAGCACACTTATGTCTTATTTTCTATTTAATTAAAAAGTCTCTGATCACTTAAATAAATGAGTACTAATGCGTAATATTTTCTAATTACAACTATTACGGCGCCGACCAAGATATCTCTTTTTCTATAAATAACACCAGCTAAAACCATACCCACTATAATTTACATTCTAGAAAAAGTCTTCATTAATAGATCTGTTCTCTAATTTGAATAAAGCGTACAAGACGGTCTCGGATTTCTCGAGATAAAGACAACACTCGTATACGTTTTGAAAATTAAAACGGACACAGACACGTCATACTCAATTCGAATCTCGGTCCTACTCCTATCCTGGGTATTGTGCAAAACTGGCTTTCTCCAAAGTAGTCTTTCGGGACCAGACTGTATCTCCGCGGCAATTAAATTAATTTCAGGTGTGTATATGCGCGAGGACCGGCGTCAAAAAAGTTGCGCTAGTATATACCGGCGGGCTGCTCTGGCTGCGTGACGTCTTGAGCGCGGGATAGACTTTCCAAGTTCCTCGGCTCGCGGTATAATTTATTCACGGGCTGATAAATGTGAAACGTCCTTCCATTATGAGAAGGCTGCCGGCGTTTTTAATGGAAACAAACGTTTGAGGAGGTAGGAGGCTCGGAGCAACGTAAGCAAAATAAGGTTCTAATTAAGGTTTACTTTCCTAATGCGGATTTCGTGCGCTCGGGAAACTGGTTTTCTTCATTTTTGGATGGGAACGTGCAGTTTTGATGAAACGAAAATGTAAATGAAGGTTGATGGTTTGTTTACTTTTTGAAATCGTATACCATTTTGATTTAAAGTTTTGAATTATTTATATCAATAATTATTTTTTAATTTATGCACGGTTGATTTTGAATGAACAACTTCAAATGGGTTCCTTTTTTGTTCGTAAAATATTTTTATTTAATTTTATGAAACTGCAAACATACTGCAACCGCGTAAATAAAATAAAATTTACCATTAATAAAATTTAATTTTGAAGGTTGAAATATTGTTGTAATAATCGTTAGTGCCATTATTTAGTACCATATTATTTATCGAAACTACTCATTTCATAATTTAATTTCAGCCGTAAGCCAAAAAAATCAAAGGCTCAAAGCGCCTAAAAAAAAACAGCGCTTCACTTTCACGCTCTTTGAATTCGCAAGCCCATAACGGTGATACACAAATTGAGGCAGCCGGCAGCTCTTAAATCACGAAGATCGTCGATTCAGGCGCGTCTCCGCAGATTTACGGTGAGCTTCGCCCGAGGTTGAGAATTTATTCCCAAGTCGAGAAAGCGAACTGTGCTGCAGTTGATTGGCATATCGTCTCTGACGCGAAGTTTTTGATCCGAGACGTCAGCGGCTTCGATTTCGGCTCAATTGCAAATGATTTTGGGTAGCTAGATTTAATGAATGGAAGATCGAGAGAATTTTTTTGTTTACGCGCAATAAATCCGTAAAAAGTGCGCTGAACACAATTTTAAAATCACTATTTTTGTTATAATTATCTTTCTAATATACTTATATGTTTTAAATTTAAGTTTATCTTTTCTACTAAATGTAACTGCTTAAGGTCACATACCAAAGACTTAACAATGTCGTAACAAATACAAAAACGTTGTAAAAGTTTTTCGTTATTCAAGTATAATAATGGTCTTAACACACACAAAATTTACCTGATAAATAAAATACTGCTCTGTTTACGAAACGTTAACTAATACACGGACAAAATATACGATGAAAGCATAAAAGTCGTAGTGCTCAATTAAAGCATTGATAAAAAATTCATGACGTTATTAAAGTTTGTTTGTTTTATCTTTCGTTGCGTAATTAATTGTTCAGTAGTACCCTGCAATATCAGTAAGATTGCATTATGTAATTTTTAAGGCACTTACTTTTAAAGTTCCAATCAATAAAGGTATCGTTATGAGTGCAGTTTAAAAATATTCAAATGGACTGGAAACAATGAAATTAATAGGATGTAATAGTTGAAGAATGAAAGCTGCAGATATTTAAAACTTACCTTTAATAGTTACCTGTAAAGTGAAAAGTGGGAGTTGTTATTAAAGTACTTCCAATGGCAATGTGTGGTTAGACTGTTGATATGATAAATATTTTAGTCTATTGTACGTATTTTAGTATCTCGTGACTCACTGCTTTTCAAATTTATTTTTAGATCGAAACCGTAAAAATATATCTCACTTGGTGTTAATTTTGATCGATGAGTTTTATATTTGTTGAGCAGATAATCCATTTATCAAAAATAGGTAGGAAAATTTTACCAAATATCTATAAAATATTAATACTGAAAATTTTTAGGTACATCGATTAATTTATGAAAACACTTTTCGGCGAGTAGAAACGACAGATTTCAAACTGAGATTTAAAAGTCATCAAAATCTTAAAATAAAAGGTTACTTCATTACGATTTTTTTTTCATACTTTTTGCCACGCTGCGAGAAATTGAGCAATAAATCATTTTATACGTGACTCGGGATCAGTAGCAGATGATGTTGCAATCCTTAATTTCTCGCGCTTATAATATTTCGAGGCGAGTAAATGTCATTGTGCAAAGATCTCGCTGTTGAACTTGTAAATGAGTATTTTTACTATTTTGGACTTTAAAATACTTTGCGGTAGATTCGAGACTGGAACGAAAAATAACACTTGTGCGTTTCCATAACTTTTTTTTCGAAAGGATGACTCACGTTGCCGAAGGTGATATAAAAACTAGATGTTTTTCAATCTATCTTCTTACACCGAAGAATAGTTAAGTTAGTTTTAAGAAAACATTTGTACGTCGAAAAAACCGCATTTGCGAATGTACTGACGAAAGTTAATTTTTGCTCAATAAATTACGACTTCTAAAGAAAGTTGAATCGTGCGAATATACTTATCTCCATCTTTTTGAAAAGAATTTTTAATTTTCAATACTCTCTCACGCGTCGAACCTTGCATTCAATCGTTTCGTACCCAAACCGCAGATCCCTTAGAAGTCCAAAAACCTATAACAAAAAGCAACGAGATTCGAAAACTGCCTCTCGGTCTCCCGCCGAGCATTCAAGGCTCGCGAAAGAGAAGAAAGGGGCTGCGCGTGCACGTATATATATATCCACACTCTCGGCGAAGTCTAGGTCTTAACTTTCGCCTTGCCAGCCGCGCGGTGTCTTCCTCCTCTTTGATGCTGCTCGACTGGTACCGTTAATGCACTTGCCCGTGTGTGTGCGCGCGCCGAATGCGCCTGGCGCAACATACAATCGAAGCTCGGGAGTTTCGGAGCGAGCTCCCATTGTCGGTGGGTGGTGGGTATAGTTAGCTTTTCTTTTAGAGGCTCATTCAAATTACCGGAGGCTCGAGCGGTGCGATGAAAGTTATTGAATTTCTCGCCTTTTCGGATGCTGATTTATTGGAGATGGGTATCTTGCAATTTTATTACGTCGATTATTAAATTTTTCTTAAGAATATCGTCTGTAATCTTTCAAGCTAGTTTTAATCTTATCAGTTGCGTGTTGCATCTTAAACTTTTTGAGATGCTTGTTTCTATGCCGTGTCGTATGTGACCGGAAACAATTAAACTTGACGGGCATTGCATAATCGTCGCGTCGCTTAAAAGACGCTGCGCAGCCTTTCTGCCTCTGACATCTAACCAAAATCGTGCATTTTGCAGTAGGCACTTTCAAAATAGGTTTCGCGCGAAAGATTAAAAAAACCAAAATGCTCATACTAATCGACAAAAGGACCAGTTAGTTTCCGAAGCTCTCGAGAAGATTGAATGCCCGTCGGACGATTGCAAAGCAAACACCCAACAAAGCCGGGGGTTTTCAAAACAAATGCAGCGGCTATTTGCGGTGACTTGCGAGTACCTTTATTACCCGGTTATGCTCCTTCTAGTTATTCCAAACGTACCGCGAGTGTTTGACCGCTCAAATATTTACACGGGGCGATGTCAATATGTGCCTCGCGCCGTCTGACACCTACGTGCTAACTTACTGCTCGTTCTGGCCTTTTTGCGCGAGTTTGGTTAAGAGAACGATCTTTGTGTAAATTTTCTAAAATTGGCTACTGCAGTCCTTGACTGAGCGTGTTATTCTAATAATATTGTAATTTTAGACGAGATGTTGCAGGAACGCGATTGAAATTCTTTTGTATATAAGGTTTCGTGCATATTTTTGTTTGATGGACTCTGTGCCATTTTTTTCGGATATTTAGAAATTCAGTGTTACAGTATCGCAAGCGGAAGTAAACATCGGCTGCTGCTTCGTCTTAATGCTATGCAAAAATCGATGCAAATGTATGCGCACTCAATGTTTTCTTTTTTTTTTATCGCGCATAATCAACGCGGCCAGTGCTTAAATTCCAACGATTTATTTATAACTTTTCTTACCGCGGGATTCCCGCAGTTATCTGTTATCGTTTGTGTTTCCCGATACTAATCGCGACTTTGCATCTGCGGCGGGACATTGTTACACAGAGATAATTTATTGTTTGCTTCACTTGAAGTTACGTTTTCGTAAACATCAGCTATGTGCTATACTCAAACAGTTTTTATCGGTCTTT
>JAWWML010000062.1:24721952-24735502 GCA_035047165.1 Ormyrus rosae
ATTGTTTGCTTCACTTGAAGTTACGTTTTCGTAAACATCAGCTATGTGCTATACTCAAACAGTTTTTATCGGTCTTTATGCTTTGTTGTATCAATTTATATTTCGCAGAAAATTGTTTAATAAACAGAAGTGGAAATCAATTTAGATCTCTCTCGTTATCCATGTTTGTACTTTATTTATGACAATTTCACAAAAATGGGGATTATTAACAAAAATATTGTAGTTTTCATTTTTTAAGGATTTTCGTACTTCCGAGCAATAAAGTACGATTTAATTTTGTATCAGTTTAAAGCAATTTAGAGCTTCATGAAACCATTATTCATGCAAATTGCAGTAAATTACTATGAAAGTAACTAAAAACTGAAAAAAAAAAATCTCGTCAAGACTTACCTAGAATTCCGAATAATTATCATTACGTATTTAAAAAAAAAGCAGAAAATTTCACTCGACCCGAGCTTTTTCGCTAACTATCCGTATCATCAAGCCGCGGCAAGAAGCCATCATCATAAATTTCCCTCCGGTCTCTCTCCATACCCGGCCTTTCCTCGAACAATTTAATCAAGCACGGGCATATCCTATACGACTCTTCATCCGCGGCTCCAATCAGCGCCGCGCTGACCATCCGCGAGATGCCCTAATGGCCGAGGTTGCGCCACACGCGGAAGCCTCAATTCGGCTCGGCGCAGAGCTCGGCAGGGATTGCGCAAAGCTCTCTTGCTTATGGGAAGCGGAGCAGCCGCGGCTCCGACGCAGCTGTGTTGCACAAGCCTGCACGAGCGAGACCGAGCCGAGGAGCGAGGACGATTTTCCAGGTACGGCGGTCAGTGCAGCGGCGGCGACCTCGGTGCGGCAGCCCTTCGATCGCCTGGATTTTTAGCGCGGCTTGGCTTTTGTAGGTCGACGAGAGGTATAATTGCCGAGCGAAGATGGAAGAGAGAGGCTGGGAGTTCGATGGATTAGGCGCGAGAGAGGGAGAGATGGCTAAGCGTTCGAGCGACGGGTTTTGCAGTGTGGGGATGGTTTTGAATGTTTTTTTTTTCTTGTGCATTGGAGCTTGCTAATTTGACGTTGCTGTAATTACGATGTGGAAATGTTTGGGTAATTGGCGTGCGAATGGTTAATCACGTGATTAAGCACTGGAGTGATATTTAGAACACCTTTTCTACTCAAATTGGGTTGATTGTGAGAAATTTTTTGTGGAACAGAAGACAGTTTTAGCTCACGGTATTGTCGGCACTTTTTTATAACGTTTCTCTTGAGCCTTTTACAGGTGAATCTCCTTTTTCTCTAGTGGTATTTCGTATTACATTGTACTCGCTGTATAATGAGTAATTTCTAGTTTTATTAGATTTTTTTTATGTTATTGTTCACCTTACTTTTTATTATTTCTGTTTATTGCTGGAAAGTGAACTAATTATTTCAAAAAGACATATTTACTCGACCGAGAAGTTTGACTTTATTGCCCTTTGTTGTGTCTATATTCAATTAATATGCTGATTTTTCAGTTTGTCTGTAAAGTGTCCCATAAGAGAGATTTATTACGCAATAAAACTTTAAAACGAAATCACAAACTTCTGCGCTTATCTTAAATCATCGTGAGATTTCACTTTACTATATTTTTTTAGTTTTATTTGCGATGCATTAGATTTTAATCTCTCTAAATGTAAAAAAATGCTTTACAAATGTATAAAAGTTTAATTGATAAAACACGGATAATTTTCAGATTTTTAGCTTTGCATTTTGAAAAAGTTAAATAAAATCTAATCTAATAATTACTTCTCACTTTATACGCATTACTCTATTGATAGTAATCAATTCCGTGCATATTTTTTAGATTAATCTTCAAATTACCCCGATTACTGATTCAATAGTAGTTACTTATGTCATTAATCACCAAGATAACCCCACCATATATCGCCTATCACCAAGCACTTAATCCAATCGTTAAAAACAACAACGACAACACAATTCTCCCGTCGTTCCCCGACTGCACAAAGCCCCAAATCCCACCTTTGTACACGAGCCAATCAATAATCATGAAAACTCATCGGCACCCGATAACCAGAATCGACAATTCACACCCGCGCCGTGCGCCGGCGAAGATCAAGATTGAAGCCGCGCGAGAGGCGAAACGAGCCTCGCAATTTTCACGTGCAGCGCGGCGATAAAATCAGCGGCGCGCCGCGCGTCGAGAGCGAAAGCACACGCGACCCAAGAACGCGCGCGCCGGCGGCGGCGGAGCTCTTTCTTCCGATGCAACTTGGCGGCGGCGGCGGCTGCGTGCCGCGAGTGCAGATGCGCCGCGCCGGGTTTACACCTGTCGCTGGTTGTGTCATAACGCCGGGATATTCTGCAGCCTTTCGCAGAAGGCCGGATATATCGTCGGGCATTGTTTCGCAGGCGGGACTGGGATTCTTTTGCTTGTACGAGGGATGCATTGGTTAAGCGGTTTGTAAATGCGATTGTGGCTCTTCGCCCCACGGGATGCTGGAAACGAGATTTTCGTGGGAAGTTTATGGGGTTTCCGGGGAATGCTTGTATACTTATTGAACAATTTTGGAGAGGTTTTAATGCATTTTCTGAATGCTGTTATTATAAAGTTATTATTTAGAATGTAATATTACAGTTAAATAATAAATAACTTAAGCAAACGCCGCCAAAGCGGCGCAATAATCGCGCGTAACTTAGCAGTTTTATTTCCCGAAAGCAGTTCCGGATTAAGCCGCCGTCTCGCGTCTCCAATTTTTTGCAACAAGTCGCCGCCGCAAAAATTACTGCGCGCGCTTCTTCTCCCGCTCTCGGAAGTCTGGCGCGCTCTTACACGGGCAGACGCGCGGTCGCGCGCCGTCTTCGCGTATACATATATATGGGTAATTATCGTCGTGGCATGTGAAAACTGGAGAAACGCTTCCGGTTGGTCGGCGCGAACGACGGCGACTGTATATATGCAGAGTGTCCGGGGATGAACGGGGTCGACTTGCTCTCGTTCGAGTGGATTTTTTGAGTTATTAAACGACGACTCGTTTATTAATGCTTTTTAGATTGAATGAAACTGTTCGTAATGGAAGTATCAAATAATTTGAAAATTTGGAAAGAAAGTAAATTTGTTACTAAACACCCCTATTATATTAATGACACTTTGTATCAATGAAAGTTAATAACCAATAATTCATAAATGCTATTAATAAATATTTTTCAAAACATTTGATTTATGATAGCAAATAAATTATTGTCATGGAAATTTCATAAATAATATATTGTTTACATTGTAGACTTTCTAAGCTTTTAGAAATTGGTAATAATACATCATCAAGCATGAAAGATTTTCAAAATATTACATAACCACGGAAGGTATTATAAGAAAACTTTTACAGTAGAAATTTAATGTTACAGATAATTTATAATTCACAACCTTTAATTAAACAATGGTATAATAAAAAAACGTCATTACCAAAAGAAATTCCTTTAGTATATGCTTTTCCACCAATATTTCTATCGGACTCTAAATTTCATCGAGTATCAGCATTAACATAATTCCCAAAACAGCCGATTTAAAAAAAAAAAGCCGATCCATCCGATTAAAATCTGCATCTGTTGAATCTCGCACATAAATAAATAAAAAATCTCGCCTACTTCCACTCTTTCTCCTCGCTCAGGATATAATATTAATGCCCGTTAATTAGGCAGCGCGTCGCCGCACAGCCCGCCGCTAATAGACTCCAGATATTTACAAGGATGCCGACGTCAGGCCGGCCGTGTAAAACGATGTATCATCCCGGCGATAATCGCAGGATCGGGAAGAAAGAAAGAAGTTCAGCTGGTCGAAATCGAGAAAGTGCTTTCGCGTCGAGACCCGGGCGCCGGGCCATTTTAGAAATTTCGTTCTACGCGGCTTCCTTTTTTTTTTTATTTTTTATTTTTTTTTTGTTTTGTTGTCTAACACTTAAATTCGAAAGGCGAAAGGTCGATCGTCGCCGTCAGTTTTGAGGTGAAAGGAGAAAGGGACGTCTTCGCCGAAGAATTTCAGGAAAAAAGGAGGAAAGAAAAGGCAACCTTGCCTCCGGGCAATTGATGTCGCTACGCTCTGAATACGGAGAAATTAGTATATATATATATCCTTTCGTGGGAGCAAGAATCGGATAATGGGTAATTAGTGTCGCCGGTGGATCATGTTCGCGTGCGCGAACCTTCCACCTTTTTTTTACGAGCGACGCGTAACGACCGCTGCCTCTTTTTCAGGTTAATTTCAATTTTGAAACTGCGCCTCCGAGAGAGAGAGCTTTACAGCGCGCCGGGAGTACGTTGTCGGGTATTCCGAGGAGTGCTTTACACGAGTGATAAATCTTTAGGGTACATTTATATGCGCCGTCGCGCGACGTTACTTTTTTTTCTGCGGGAGATCTTTATTTTTTGCCGTTGAAGGGCAGATCGTTCACTTTTTACGAGGGCAGGTAATTTGACGATGATTCAGATCACACGGAGGTCTTCCCGGCTTTATCAGATTTACCTCGTTTTTAAAAATTTCATTTTGCATACGTGTTTTAATTTCTTCAATTTTTTTTAGAATTTCATTAATATTTTAGCCTGCATTCGTACATATCTGTAAATACAAATCGCTTATTTTATTTACGTTTACGTGACTAGAAACTTTATAGTATACTTACATAAATACATTAGCTTTTAATAATTTATGTGTTCTTAAGTCTGTAATTTAAGACTTCGCAAATGAATCTCGTGCTTTGAATAATTTACAACCGAATTTTTACATCAATAATACGAATGCTCAATGATCCGCAAAACAATGCGCAATGAAAGTTGCACCATGCGGTAATTACACCCAGCGAAAACTGTTTCATCCGTGGCGCAGCCTCACTTTTCACGCCGCCGAATTCCGCAAATCAGCGCGCGCTCCCGACAAAGAAAAGCGCTTTTCCGAGCGGCCCTCTCGAATCTCTGTTGCTCCTTTTTACGAGGGAAGCGCAATTGCCCAACAGCGCGTAATAACGCGCCGCGCGTCGCCGTCCGCATTCTCACCTAATTTCGCGCGTGCACCGAGATTGCACCCGCTTTTCACCCGAAACTTTCGATGCTCGATCCCTCTCCCCCCTCCCCCTCGAGGAGGCGAGAAACAGCTGCTGGAAATTGCCGGCTGTTACGCCGAGCGGCGACTCTTTTTTGGCTGGCGGAGGCGAAAGTTTTTTCGGCTTTTTGTTCCTTAATAGTAATTACGGCTCGCTTCATTTTGTCTGGATCGCCGGGAATTGAGGATGTAAGAGAGCCGTAAAGATGAATTTCAGGGGAGGCTCGACGGTGATTAATCTGATTGGATAACTGACTTTTTAAAAACTTGTTTGTTTAAGGTATTATTTTACGAGCCGCTTTTTAATCGCCATACTTAAATTCTTGTTATAGATTTGTATATTTATTATTGAAGTATTAGAAATATCAACATTTTTTTTTATCTCTAAAACATTAATTGAAATTTAGTTCCTAAATGAAAAATGCACGCGGCAAAAAAATTCGCTATTCAATAACTCTCTTATAAACTTGTTGTTTAATTTACGAGTTTTGGGCACTTTATAATTAAAGTTTAACGACGAGTAATTAAAAGCTATACGGCGGCTCGGAGAAAAAAAAAGAAGCTTACAAAATATAATTTGCTCTAATTACGCCAGAAGAATATTGTGGAGCACGTTACGAAATTTATGGGCGCGAAGAAAATGTAACTTTTTCTAAATTAACGCATTCGCGCGGCCCGCGGGGAAGCCGGGAAAATGATTTCCGCAGAAATAAGGAGCTACGCGGAATGACGTCTACGTTACAGAATTGAGGAGCGTAAAATGAGCCTTAAAAAAAAATGGCGAGTTCCATTAAAAATGTAATCATTAACTCTTACGTTATCTGTTTAGCTCGCCATCAAAAAACCTTAATTAAATTTAGATGCTGGTAAGTGAAACGCGTTGTTTTTTACGGTAGAAACGTAAATGCAAATGGCTTCCTTATGTATTAAAGTTTCTCGAAAAAAAATATCGTTAACGAAATTTTTAATAAATTCGCATAGCATTGACCCAATCCAGAGTCTAACTCCAAATATAAGCTCCCGCCGTTTCTTATACTTTCACCCTCTCTCTCTCCTTCCTCGCTAATCGCTAATTCGTTATCTAAAAAATCTAGCGGACTTTCTTTTCTACCGAAATGTAAGAAAAAAGGCTATTAACGAGAGCCCGGACCCCTTCCCTCTTCGCTGACGACTCGTGACATTAATTCCTCATTACGTAATCGAGGCTCTTTATACTTTTATTTTTAAGTTCGTGTACTTATAAGTCTATTTAGTCTTTGCGCGTATCGGGGTCACATGAGTTTCAAGGCTGTCTGAATATTATTTCGGCGTTTCATCCTTGGCGAATGAAATTCGCATGCACGTAAGGTGCGCGCGAACGAGGAAAGTTTTCTGTTTACGCGAGAGAACGAAGGGAAATTCTCACTCCATTTTCGTTCGGCTCGTTAATTGTTCTTTATGTGTCGGTTATTTTTCGCCGGAGAAGTGAAATTACGTATTATGTGACCCATTTGGTTTTAATTTCGGTACTAAAGAGGAATAAAGATATGTCTGGCAGATAGAGATGTTACAGTAACTATCAAAATTATTGTAATTATTGAATTGATATTTATGACTGAAAAATTTTGTATGAAGTGTGTTAATAAAACAAATATTAATATAAAATTAGAGATATTAATATGTTTATATAATTCCTTCTCATAAATTCCACATTTCATATTTGGGTATTCATCAAAGATAATTAAATCTCACTTCAAACGTCAAATTCAAACTATCAAATCGATCAAGCATCGCCCAGAGCAAGAGAAAAACTACAAATCAGCCGCCATTTACTCGAGAACCACATATGTATACGCTCCTCGGTGTTCCTCGCGTAAATTCTGCAATAAGCCAGCTTTATCTGCGCGGCAAGAGATCGCCTGGCAGCGGAGTCCCGGAAAAACTCGGAGAGCGATCGAGAGATTCTCCTCGAGAGTCGGCTGCATCTCCGCGCTTTCTTCGGCCGGCGCGACCTTTGCCGGGGGGTCAATCCTCGCGGTGTTACGATCGAGTTTCTCCTCTCCCGGTGCAGGAAGTGGAATTCGTATATTTCAGGCCAGGAAAACGTTTCGATTCCGATTTAGGGGCTTGCGTGAAAGCGCCGTTGCTTTTCATTGGCGATAATGGCGTTTTCGATGCCAAATTCATGATGGGATGTAAATTTTGAGGTAGACAAGGTTGAGGATTTCGTTGCGTTTGTCGTGCGGTATCGTTCTGGGAGAATCTAGAGGGTGACTGAAAGCTCTTATTTTTTATTATAGGTACTGAATTCTTGTTTAATTTTCAAGTATAAATAAAGTTTAAAGAATGTAAATAAATCTAATTCAAGTGTCAATAAATTAGATACGCAGAGGAAGTAGGAAAAAATGTGTAACGCATTTAAGTTGTAAGTTATTTTAATTGATTTTTCCTGTTACAAGGAAATAACAAGTGATTAGTAATGATCTTTATTACAGTCCAAAACGAATCATTAGTTTAATTCGATTCGACAAGTTAATAGACGATATATCTTCTAAAACACAGTGAAATGACGAATGGGAAAATCGTCGACATTTTCACCCGTTTGAAGTGTTACAAAACTTCATGGCTTCACTTTTATCAAAATTTAATAACAATCTAGGGAACAGTATGATTTATTGTTCTATGTGAATAAAGGTTTCCCTTATTTCCTGGGTTTCGTAAGTTGGTTCAAAAAACTCTTAATCGGTGAAATGATGTATGCATTTGTAATAGCAGTATTATTAGGCTTTAAACTGTTATGTACATAAACATTAACTTTTTCTGTTTAAATGATTGATCTTTCGTCCGAATATTCAATAAAACTAGAAAAACTTCTAACAAATTGACTTATTAAATGATAAATAACTCTTTAATGCGAAGCAATGTAATATTTATTACCGCTGCTGTCTTACTTGTTTTAATTTATTAACTTAAAAGAAGTACACAATTACCAATAAATGTACCGATCAATAAAAAGTAATCAATTAAATGATTTTGAAATTTATTGCAATTACTTAACATTAATTTTGACATTTTAAATCTGCGACAAATTCTATTCTGTAAAATAAAAGCTTCCTAATACCTTTCAATTTTGACTTTCGCAAAAACCTGAAGCTAGAAAAGAATTTAGGAGTCGTTGGGCGATTTTCAATAAAGGCAAAAGTCAGACCTTGGCGGGCTGTTACGCATCTTTTGCAATGAATTGCATTTTGTGAAATACTTTTTTTACGAGCCTCAAATAATGAGCCTTAAAATATCTTGCGTAAGGACTAACCAATCATCTTGCAAGACGGAGTCGAACGATAAATCTCGATCTACTTAGCAAGTGAACGGCTAACGCGACTGGAATATTATTTACTGCGAATCTAGCGGTAAGTTGGGGTGAAGAAATATGCCCCTTTGTGGATTTGAAAGTTTGATTCGAATTGGCACTTGGGTGTAAAAATATATTTAAATTTCTTGTTTGCTATGATGCTGCGATAAATTTGTTAATTAAATATATTTATATACCTATATCTTATGCTTTATTCATTTAATATAAGCTTTTTTTTTAATTCGCTTATATTTTTTATTTTATTTAATGGTAAAGTAAACAAAAGAATTCCAATTATTAAATTCGGATTAAAAAATGTATTTTCGCCATAATTCTTTTTAAACAACATCTATAAGAAAATATTATTTTTCTCAAAAATGTTCTTTAATCACATCTTTTAACTAATATCAATTTTTATTCTTATTCTTCTTGTTCTTATCTTGGTCTCTTAGATTTTCGTTGTCATTTATGCCAACATTGATGCCATAAGCATCATTGTATGATGAAACCCACTGCTTTAAGTTTTCATAAAATTTGTTAGCAGCTTTAGGTAAGCTTACTAAAAAGCTTTTTGCTTTATCGGACAAATAGTCCGTCGCAGATTTTAGCAGAGCACCGATATCTGAATATTCCTCTTTACCATTTGCATAATTATCATTCTTATTCGCTGGTTTGTTCTCGGGTTTCGTTCCTCTCTTATATCTTTCTCCTGAATTATAGAGCGGATATTCATACTTTACACGTGGTCGCTTCTTATCCGTTATGAAATCTTTTGGATACTTTACAACATAATTGTCAGGTTCACTCTTTTCAATTTTAATATTTGAGTTTCCATTTGTTCCCCCTTTAACTGCTCTTGACGTTCCTCTTATATATCTTTCTTCTGACTTATGGATCGGAAATTTTATACGTTTAAACGGGATCTCCTTTTTGGAACCTTTTGGATTATTATACTTTAAATCTGAATTGAAAGGTCCACTCTTTTCAATTTTAATATTTGAGTTTCCATTTGTTCCCCCTTTAACTGTTCTTGACGTTCCTCTTATATATCTTTCTTCTGACTTATGGATCGGAAATTTTATACGTTTAAACGGGATCTCCTTTTTGGAACCTTTTGGATTATTATACTTTAAATCTGAATTGAAAGGTCCACTCTTTTCAATTTTAATATTTGAGTTTCCATTTGTTCCCCCTTTAACTGCTCTTGACTTATCAAGCCCTATATTCAAATTACCTTTTGCAGACTGCGAATCGGCATTCTTGATTCCTTTTTTTAAAAGATGTCCCTTGTAACCTTGATTCCCTGAGAGCGATATGTCAAGGCTGTGACCTAAATGTTCCGTCGGAGTAGGCTTGCTATCATTTGCTAGTTCCTTGACTTTCTTCCCTACGATTGCAATTCCAGACTTAATACCACCTTTTAAGATCGAAATAATTCCTTCCGCCGTTGATTTCTCATCATCCTTAGAGCTAGATTTGTGGGGTTTACCATAGCTTGGTTTTGAATGTGAACCGTGCCCGATTTTGTTTGATTTGCTGTTTCCTTTGTCATGATTTGGCTTTTTGTGAATATCTACTTTGTCGGATTTTGTCGGGAGAGGTTTAAAATCATTTACTAGATCCTTGATTTTCTTCCCTATGTATGTAACTCCAGATGTAACATCATCTTTTAAGTTCGTAATTACATCCTCGGATTTCCTATGATTCTTAGAGCTAGATTTATGGGATCTACTAGGATCCGATTTACCTGGATGAAAATGTCCTCTAGTTGGTTTACCATGGCTTGGTTTTGAATGTGAACCGTGACCGATTTGGCTTGATTTCCTGTTTTCTTTGCCATGATTTGGCTTTCTGTGAATATCTCCTTTGTTGGAATTTGTCGCAAGAGGGTTAAGACTATTTACTAGATTTTTGACTTTCTTCCCTACCTTTGCAACTCCAGATGTAATACCATCTTTTACGTTCGTAACTCCAGATGTAATACCATCTTTTACGTTCGCAACTCCAGATGTAATATCATCTGTTAAGTTCGTAATTATTCCTACATCCTCGGATTTCCTATGATGCTTAGAGCTAGATTTATGGGGTCTACTAGGATCCGATTTACCTGGATGAAAATGTCCTCTAATTGGTTTACCATGGCTTGGTTTTGAATGTGAACCGTGACCGATTTGGCTTGATTTCCTGTTTTCTTTGCCATGATTTGGCTTTCTGTGAATATCTCCTTTGTTGGAATTTGTCGCAAGAGGGTTAAGACTATTTACTAGATTTTTGACTTTCTTCCCTACCTTTGCAACTCCAGATGTAATACCATCTTTTACGTTCGTAACTCCAGATGTAATACCATCTTTTACGTTCGCAACTCCAGATGTAATATCATCTGTTAAGTTCGTAATTACATCCTCGGATTTTCTATGATGCTTAGAGCTAGATTTATGGGGTCTACTAGAATCCGATTTACCTGGATGAAAGTATCCTCTAGTTGGTTTACCGTAGCTTGGTTTTGAATGTGAACCGTGACCGATTTGGCTTGATTTCCTGTTTTCTTTGCTATGATTTGGCTTTCTGTGAATATGCACTTTGTCGGATTTTGTGGCAAGAGGGTTAAGATCATTTACTAGATTCTTGACTTTCTTTCCTACCTTTGCAACTCCAGATGTAATATCATCTTTTAAGTTCGTAATTATTCCTTTATCCTCGAATTTCCTATGATCCTTATAGCTAGATTTATGGGATCTACTAGAATCCGATTTACCTGGTTTAGAATGTCCTTTGATTGGTTTACCGTCGCTGGCTTTAGTTGAGTGCCCATGGTCACTTATTTTATGTGTTCCTGATCCAGAAACTAATTTAGTATATTTACCATTGTTATAACTATTGCTACCATGGTTCTGTTGTCCTTTTATTCCTAATTCTGAATACGATTTGTCACTATCTTTACCGTAGCTTTCTGGTGTTCCACTGCCTAAACTAATTGAGAAACTCGATTCTGAACCAGAGCCCCATCCAGAATGGATTTTATCGCTTTTTCCTGCACCAAAATGGAAACCAACGGGAATATTGTGTGCCTGGGTGGAATCGAATTCAGCTAACGCCGGTAAGATTCCTTTCGTTACCGGGTTTATGAAACAAATTAGGAGGACGGTAAAGAACAACATTTTGCTGTTGCTTATCTCCTAAAAAAGAAAAGAGTTTTATTTAAATAAGATGCAGATGATTTGAATACATTTGCTCCTCTCTTGAATCAAATTGTTTTACCTTTTTTTAGCAACAACTTTCGATTCAGTTTAATTGATTATATAACACTGCGTATTTTCCTTTGTAAACTGACAGTTCTGCTTATGAAGTATTTATAAGCAATGGAAAAACAAAATATTCATAGAGTTGATAAAATTGACGTCTTTATAAGTTATCAGCTCGTTTTACAGTTTTTTATAAGATAATGTTTTTGAACTGTATTAGAATTTGCGCTCATTTGTAAGTATCTAGGAAGTTTAAATATTAATGATTGTTGATTGATTCATAGCTTCCGTGTGCGTAACTACCTTTTGATAACAAGTGACTACTTCTTTAATATTTATTGTACCGTTCTAACGATTATGGTATGAATTTAAATAATTTTTATTAAATAGTTGTTAAGTTTATATGCTTCTTCAGAAAAAATTATTCAATTTAAAGAAATTTTTCTTATTTAAAGTTACCTTCATTTTTATTAAATCAAATCAAAATAGAATGTTTTTAAAATATGGAAAAAAACTTTATTTAAGAAACTTGTTAATATAAAAATTGAAAAATGAAAGAAATCATCCACAATGATGCATCGATTAGGAGATTTTATTATAGCGCTTAAAAAGAAATAGTAAATTTTTCATCAATTACAGAAATAGGAACAATATTTAAGATCAATAAAGATTTCCGAAAGCTTTCATTTCATTTCTTTTATCCTTCTCCATTGTAACTAAAATTTATTTGTGTCTGAAAATATCATAGCATTAAGTTGCTTTAAATTTCAGCTTTCATTGTAAGCACATCCTCGTTTTCAGCTCTCGCACAACTCGACGTCCAAGAGATGAGGCTCGTTGCACAGAGGGAACGATGATGACCCAGGGGCGCTCTCTCAGATCTTCACTTCCGCCAGTGAAAGGTAGACGAACACTCGCACGCATGCACCAATACATTTTCGCAAATATAGTCTATATATCGGCTTATTGGAATTCGTTTTCGCTTGCCAGCAAAGTACATACGCAAGTGTCGATCTTCTGCGTGTGTGTAGATACTTTTGCATGTTCGTATACGAAATTCTGTCTGGTTACGGCGACGCATCTTGTTGAAAGCAAGCAGATGCGTAGTGTTTTAGTATTTCAAAAGTTACTCGGAAGGATTTTTTATGTTTGAATGTATGAACCACCATTGTCCTTACTTTATGAATTAATTCTAAATTTTTATTTTGGTCATATGTATACGGTATGAAGATATTAATAAATATTTTACTAATATAAAAAATTACCAAAAAAATATTGTATTAAAATTTATTAAAACCTGGAATTAACATGAAATAAAAATTCAATGTAAAATACATTTAAAATGAAATTAAAAACGAACTCCAACCTTGGGACAATATTGTATATTGATAATATAAAATTTTGAGAATTCCTTCCTCCTAGAGGAAGCTTTGCGATAGTCATTTTTGGAGTTGTTCTAAACACATGTTATAGTTAAGTTATGTATTTTGAGGTGTTAGGAACAGAAATAAATGGTTTTTGAAAAATATCGATGGATGTATGTGTTGCAAATGAAGATAGTGTGAAAAGGTGAAACAGGTTAAAATCATCTTTTTTCTATTGTACTGAACGTTATTTTTGGATACAATTTGTACAAAGCTTGATTTAACGCATACCCCGCGTAAAAAAAATTACGTTTGGGCAAAGTTTACCCAAACTTACTCAAACTTATTCAAGCTTGTGCGAAATCGAGCTTTGTGCATGGAGATTCAAAAATTCTGTTTTTTAGGTCTTTAAATATTCCAATAACAACATTTTTATTTAAATTTTGTTTGCTGTTCATTAAGGTAGTTGTAACGGGCAGATATAGAACTTTTGTATATATAGATATACAGCGCTGTGTCTTAACTAAACAAAC
>JAWWML010000062.1:24735602-24796422 GCA_035047165.1 Ormyrus rosae
TTAAATACGACAACCTCGCCCCGAGATTATCGTCATTTTCACGGTAATTTTAAATAGAAAATTTTGTCTGTGTAAAAACTCGCGAAAAGCGCCGTAGAATGAAAAAGGACGTGCCAACTGCGCATCGATCGACTCTCCGCCGCGGTTGTAAAAACGGCGATCGAGAGTCCCGAGTCGGCGAAGCGCGACGCGTCTGCGGCTCCTCGGAATATATATCGGACGGGAGAGCCTCGTTTTCACTCGCGGCGGCGGCAACTGCGAAAACAAAGTCGCTGACAGCCAAGATCCAAACAGACTTCCGAGAGCGGCGTCCGCCCCTTTGCAGGAACTCGATACTTACTTACTGCCGCCGCCGCCGCCGCCGCCAGCTGTTTTGACTATTACGGCCGGGGGACGCGAGATATTTCACGGCGCAAGAAAGTCCTTCGGACGAACCTCATCTCGCGGCGTGTAACAAACTTCGCTTCCTTTCGCTTTCCATTGCTTTTGCTCGTTCTCTCGCTGGTTACAGTTGCGTCATTTCCTACGAGAATTCCCTCGCGCCTTCAAATTTATCCTATTTTTCCTGCCGAGCGAATGGAAATTAATCCACCGCGGGAGGCGCTTGGCTTTTAGATAACTCGTTCGCGAGGAAGCTGTTTTTATATTTTTTAGTATTATAAAACAAATATTTTATTACCGGTACGATTTAATTGTGTCATAAATTTAAGGTATTAATGTGCTTTACGAAAACTTGTTGAGCTGGGAAAGTCTGCACTTATCAATGAAACGGTTTAGAAAAAAAGTCTCTGGCAATTTTTCAAAGTAATTCGTGAATCGAGTTTTAATGTATTAATGAAATGAACCAATATTTATGTATCGGAAGCAGATCGAGTTTTGCTTATATTGATTGACGTATTGCAAGTGCTTAGAATAAATGATGCCAATTAAAAGCAGAATACTTTCGAAAAATCTCGCGAAAGTACGGCGTATCGGCAAGCTGATAAAAAAAATGTTAATCAGCAATTATGCGAGTACATTAAAAGTGAAAAGGCACCTCGTCTTTCCTCGGAAACCCATTAAATCTAAGAAAAATTAAAGTCACTGGCAGAGACGAGAGGTGGATGTTCGCTCATTTCTCCCGAGGTGTCTCGCTCGTTCGTTAATTCTGTGAGAAAGGAAAGCGATTTCTTTGTCGTGAATCCATTGTTCGCGAATGAACGAATGGGAAATATACGAGCGCGCGGCCTGACGCCGTCTTTGAGAGAAATTCGAGGTGTTTCTCAGGTGTAATAAAGTTCTTGCAGAATCTCTTACTTCTCTAAAATAATAACTGTATATACCCCATTATTATTACACTTTTAGATCAGCCTTTTTCCTACCTTTCAGTTTAATAATTATTACATTCTAAATTAATTAGGAAAAGCTCAATTTGCAGAATAATATTTCGCATAAAAATCTCTCGTTCCAGGACGCTTTTAAGAAAGCGGTAACAGAAATTTAATGAAATTAAGAATAGTTTCTTTTTCAACAAGGATAAACAACTGGCCGGGCATGCGCGCGCAAGTGGTCGGTCATTAGAGGAGCATTTAAGTGAATGCACGTACAGAAATGCACATAAGCCCGCACGTCATTCTATTCCCGTACATCCTGGACTTGTATGCGCGGACGACGAGCGACGAGGAGAGTATTGCTTCCTGTGTGCGTGCGCGACTGATATATATTTCTTCGTCCCCCAGCCTATGTACCGTTCGCTTCCGAGAAAAATCTTATTTTTCGAGGGCTCCGAGAACCAAAGCCTAATTCGATTTCGTTCGGGGGGAAGGCTTGACCCCCCGAGCGGCCGAGAATCGAGGCAGGTGGACGTGCAAAAGCTCGCTCTGGAATCGACATCGCGACACGCTTCGCTTTTAAAGAGGGAAAGGGCTCTCGACGTTATACGTCGCACTCGACACGCCGCAATTTCAAACCCTTTTTAGAAGCCTCCTCGACCCTCCGACGTTGCTTGGCGTTCTGCAGCACTTTCAATCGAATGCGACTGTAATAAATTCTGAAAAATCTTTGTCGACCTCCGCAAACGACGAGTTCTTTTTACAATCGAGCGTCTCTCCTCGTAGCCGCGAAGTGAGCAGCGATGCCACGAGACATGCACAATTCATTTTCAAGCCCCGCGACTATACGAATCCTAAAATAGTTGACGGGATGAAAACAGGTTCGTCACGTCTGGCCTTGAAAATAGATAAATAAAAAGTACAAGCTCTTATGTCGCCATTTAGTCGACTGGCGTTTCGTGTTTTAATTAGAAAAAAAGAAGGCAGCCGTGCCTCTTTAATCCGCAGGGTTCCCACGTGGCGGTAATTGAAGGCACATGCTCAAGGATCGACTTGAAAAAAGGTGAAGGAAAAAAAGAATGAATCTCGAGTTTCGCGCGCGCTACTCTCCTTCGCAGCTGATTTCCTCTCGTTAACGAGTAAGAAGCGAAGAGAACGCGAGGGTATATATATGGAGCAGGTCAAAGGCGCTTGATAGAGACGCAACGGGTATTACAGGGGGAGACGCGCTCTTTAGCTATGCCGGACACGAAAACGCAGCGGGAGGCAGGACGACAGCCGATCCTCTCTCTCGAGAGTCCTTGATCGCATCGGCTAGATGGGTCGAAAAACCCTTTTCGTATGCGGAATAACTAAAACAAAATTTATAATCGCTTTCTGGAATTGAGAGAATGGAAATAATCGTCGACGGGTGTCTTTAGATTTAATCTAAATTTTATTTACAACGTCTCTTTCTTTGTTACATTGTTCAGTTTCAATAGTGACTGCTTAATATGATAAATACAATTTTTCAATTTTCGTAGCTCACAAATTATATAATATATCAAGAGTTTTCAATTATGTTTACAATATTATTTTCATATATTTATATTATGTAATGTTATTTTTATAGGTTTTTTCCCTTCTTCTGGGTCCATTTGCTAACCCCGAATCTGAAACACGGTCGTGCAGCAAAACAGCTTTTTTCCAATATAGAAAAATCAAACGTTTCGAAATATTCTAGCTCCGAAGACTATCACTGTTTCTGAAAACAATAACGTGTGCAGTTTTCCGTCCCCTAGTTATAATCTCTACAATTAACTGTAAAAGAGTCGGTCAAAAATTAAAACGATAAAAATAAAAACTCAATAAAAAAAGTACGTATTCTATAACGGTGAAGCAAAGTAAAGGAGAAAATAAAAAATATAAAAAGTTTTTGGTACAAATATGGATTCGCTGCAAATCTTCTCAGCTTGTAGATTCAGTTTAATTTTTATTCAATAGCCAACGAAAATAAGTTTCTAATCTCGACGCTCGTTTCGATCTCACAAGTTTTTAAGAAAAATATATCCACTAAGCTACTATGTAATGTAGTTAGAAATTTGTATCGATGAAAAAAAGCCCAAAGAAGGTCGTTTTCAAAGGGATTAGTGGTGTACACCACGTCTGCTGTCATCACCTTCAATCGAGAGCACGACGACTACTGTCTTCGCTCGTCGCAAAGTTCGAAATGTTTGAAATGTACATGTACATAATAACGGAGGGGTAAAAGCGAAGAAAGAAACGCAGTAGAAGACTCGAGGAAAGAAAAGGACTCGTGCCGAGTTATTCGCTCATGCAGAAATCTTTTTCATTATACGGCACTTGACGGTACAGACTCAACAGCGTGCATCGGGAGTTCGGGGAAGTGAATTATATCATTGTATGCCGGGAGATATGCTGAAGCGCATTCTACGGGGAGTCCTTTGGAGGCCGAGTTAACGAATTGCAATCAATTCTTAACAAGCGTATATCATTATGTACAGTTTTAAAGTCACATGTACAGCGTGAGTTATTATTTAATTAAGTAAGTAGCTTTGGTTACGTTTCTTTCGGTTATTCGCGGGTAAAAGCCAATGATAACTCTTAGCATATTGAAGACATTCATGGATTATATAGATTTCTCGTTCGTTTTTTTTTTGTACCGATAAGAACGAAATTAAACAGATTGACACTAGTGTGAACTTGTACAGTTATATAAAAACGGTTGCATTAGTTTTATTCATTCATTACGGTAATGAACGTTTTGTTAGTTGTTCCTTTTCACTTTTTCACTGAATGCAGATTTTTCAACGCCACAGCACTGTGTTGAGCATTTTTCACCGCGATATATTTATACTTTTAAACGCATCTTTTTCAAGGATTAGATGACTGTTAAATTAGAACAAGAATTATGACCGACAAAAGATGCCGCTAGTAAGTTGAATACAATATAATTAAGTATATTATGTTTTGGTTTTTAAAAAATATATTTAGATTGGAAAGGTAGGGATCTACCTCGTTATATTACGAACACAGTAATCTTAATAGGAATCAATAAAGGTTTTGGTTCACACCAAAAAAAAGTTATTTTTCTGAATTATTCCTTTTTACAAGGTCACTCGCTGACTTGTTTATTGTATTCGCGAATCGTTTCTCAATTAGTACTTGTTAAATTTTCATATAAATTTTTAATACAGAATACACGAATATTGTTAGTATATAGTTCTATGCATGTTATCGACGTTAAATTATCAACAGAATTATACACTATAAATACTAGTTAAATACTTTTTTAAAATTGCATAATTTATACTTGACGCTAGCAACGACCGATAAAAATGGTGTAGCAAAGTCGGTATTTCGTTATATACGTTATGAGGAATTGGTGTAATATCTTGTTGGAATTGCAAGAAGATTCTCGTGGCTTAATCGTATTTCCTCTATAAAATTAACTAACAACGGCACCTTAGGCATTTAAGTAGTGGGTACTTCGTTTGTCACTCATCCGATTACATGCGATGTGCGCGGTTTGAAAACTAAGCTTTTAAACGTTGTTTTGTCAGGACAATCGATTGTCGACACGAATTCAGTTGCCAAAAGCGATGCAGAGCCAAATCTTCTCACAACACAGTACCATCTCGAATCAATGAAAGTAGCAATCAAGTAATTATTTACGCGGTATTACGCAAATAGTAAGGAAACTTAAAGAAGCGAAAAGCAAATTTTCTAGATAGATTGTACAAGGAAAAATCAACATCAATTTTAACATTTAGATATTCAAACCCTGAGATAGCTTACATTAATTAGTCAACAAATTGTTCGACTTGTCGTTCTCCTTAACGATAAATCTTGTATAATAGTAATATTATAAGGGCTGGAAACGAAAAATAATATTTACTGGCACGTAAGCGTGCCTCAGCTTATTCATTTAAACAACAAAAGAAATCAAAGATCTTCTAAATTGGTCGTTCTATGTAACTCTTCATTCCCGTCTTATTCATTCTTCAGGTTCTCAGGAGTTCGACTGCAGTATATTTTTAATAATTATGTGGACGAATGTTCGATGATGACCAACGACTCGACATTCTTCCTAATATCTTCTTTTATCGTTGGGTTCTCTGCTCGATGACTACCATTTGTTTACTCCGGCTCCGCTGGTCAATTCAGGATTCACAAATGGATTTGTGGATGCTAAGTTGCAAAGAAAAATCTTTCTTTAGTATCGTCTATTTATCTACTAGCTATATAACGCTCTACAATGCAAGATAATACCTTTCTAAACAACAGACAGACAATCGATTTAACATATCTTCATCGAGCAATGAACAAAAGTGCAGCTTTACATGCTCTTACAAAAATAATGAGATGACAATATTTTCCGCTATGGCACTTGAAAAATAAAAACTGTGGCAGATGGGTAAAATAAGAAATTAAATAAAACACCAAAAATCACAAGTGCAAATTATTTTTCATTATTATTAACGGTAAATTACAATTTCATTTCTGCAAAAATTACAATTCGTATGCCTTTTATTATTAGTTATTTTTAATGTAGTTTATAATTATAATTCTATTGAAATGAAAAAAAGAAAATAGTGACTAATAATGGTGACGTGTAACAGTAGTAACTGTTTTATTGACTTTATTTTGTAATATTAATAATAAGAATCACAATAAGAAAGAAAATACTTTTCATGAGGTCTTGTCAGTAACGGATAAGTCACGTTAATCAAGACCCAAAAAATGACTTTTTCGTTTCATACTTTTCATGTCTTATTTTTATCTTATCAAAACTTTATTCTTATCGACTAAGTGCAATTGTAAAGAGAGACAGCATTAAACTGTCCGTTTCAATGGAAAAATGCGAATGACCACAGCTTCAAATACACTGTGATGGTCATGCACGTATGTACATCATTGAAAAGAAAATAGTCAGCAATAATTAATTAAACATGTTTATTATAAATATGATTGTATGTTGAACTCGTGTTACGAATCCTTAAAATTCAACGGAATTTTTAAAATAGTAAAGGAAAAAAAATCATTGATAACATGACACGTCGACACAAGACGAGTGCATATATACATATCAAAGCCTTAGTAATTTGAACTTAGTATAAAAGACATTGAGGAAATTGGATAAGCGCTCATCGTAAAGAGGACCTTCAATACAATGTCCGATAAACTTTAGGCACGTTCTCTTTTTCTTTGAGCGTGCTTCTCTTTTTCTTTAAGGCAATCAATTACTTATTGCTAATTCCTATTACAGGAGTAGTCTTTTATACGATAAATCTACGACGATCGAAAAAACCGGTAAAATGATGCCTTCTTTTTAATATGAAAAACGTTTATATATTTAATCGATATGTATACAGACAATAAGCATGATGTGTAGAGAAATACAAATTTCATGCGTGTTCGATCGATCGGAACAGACAGAGAGAGAGGGAGAGAGAGAAAGAGAGATAGATAGATAGATAGCCAGAGAGATAGAAAGAGGAAAAGAGAAAGATAGAAAGAGGGTGGGAGAGAGAGAGAAAAAAGGAAGGGAGAGAAATTGATTAAATAAAAAAGATAAAAAAGTGAAAGTAATAATGTACAAATGACATAGAGAGTGATTACAAATGAATGACTACTGGCATTGCTAGGCACACTCGTTGTCTAGGCGGGCTGTCTGTATGTACTCGTGTCCGAGAACGTGTCTGTGCAATGGCAATTCAAGAGTCAGAAATACCGGGGGTGTAGACGACGCGCTCCCGGCCGCTGTTCAGAGTCGTGTTCTCGTCAGCCTGGGGTTGCGGTTGCGGGGGCGGCGGCATCGCGAACGCCATCGGCTGGCTCGCGTGCCCCGGGCCCTGGGAAGCGTTGCTCTGCGGCTGGGACGTCACCGCATCCAAGTCACTCTCCTCCCCCTCCTCCTCCTGTTTAAAAAATTACAGAAAGCAAACGTACTACAGTCAGACGCTGCAGCTAAGAACCACTTGGCTTCGCTCTCCCGTTTTCACTTTTTGCTCTTTGCTTTTTGTTTATCGATAATACACAACCCTACGTTACGTCTTCGCATTTAGAGATTTCATTCTAACACCGTTCAACAAAGAGTTTTTCAGTAGTGCTGAAGAGGTAGAGGAAGATATGAAATTTGTTCACTTCGTGCGATAAATGGTAGCGGGTGTACGTGTATACGCAGCATACACACACTTTTTGTGTAGAGTTTTTTTTTTCATTGTTCGTGCGATTAGTTGTGAAGCGTGAGTTAAGTAGTTAGAGAAAAGTTATAGCCAGCGAAAGTTCGCGTTCTTACGTGCGATCGGCTTGACGACAATTCATTTTCATTTGCATTGCTATCATGTACCACCCACGTAATCATGCGCTGATTTCCATACTGAAATAACACGATATTCACTAGCCCTCGTCCATCTTGAAAAAGGAAGCAGGGGTTAGGTACAAAAGGCAGGCGTTTATAGAAAGGAGTTTTTCTAATGTATATGTAAGAGTGCAGCATTCGTTTTCTCTTGTATAATAAAAACAAGTTCGTGCTCATCTGTGCTTTGGCAAAGAAAAGAAAATGCTACATACAGTTTACAAAGGAAAGCCAAAGATTTTTTTTGCACGATTAATTTGATTTTGACTTACCTAGACAATTGAATATAAATAATTTAATAACGCCGAGATTTTCAAGAACTTAAGCTCTTTAATCACTGACGCGTTTATCGTAAATAAACATAAATCAATATATCGTGTAAGTGAATTTACTACGTTAAAAAGAAGCCTTTAAAAGAAAACTGCATTTTTACAAAATCTATAGCAATTTAATTTGAGTGTATTCCACCCTAGTATTTTTGCACAGTCCATTAAGAACACAAGTTGTCAATCTATAAGTAAGAGAAGGGTTAATTACAAATTAAAAATGCGTGCAATAAAGTTAGTAAAGCAAAACGGGATGCTTATTATAAAAACTTACGAACACTTTGCGGTTGATTTTGAATTACGTCCCCTTCGGCGTTAGTCTGGTTCCGCTATAATACAACAACAACATAAACAAAACTGCTAGTCTATGCATTTCTCGAAAATAGTAGGCTCGGCATGCTTGGCAATGAAGAGCTTCGTTCTTCCCCGTGCGCTTTCTAGTGCCATTTATCAACGACGTTTAATTCAAGATATAAAAATGAATCGATGTAAGAAATTTCTTTCGGAAAGACTTTCTCGTGAAGTGATTTCGTGAAAAGTAAATTTTTTCAAAAATAATAAATGATGGCTTGTGATTTTCGTTGTGCTAAGGTGATAACAAAATGTCTGATAATAAAAATTCGATGATTCAGTGCCAAGAATGCATTGCCGAAAATAATGAATTGCATAGGAAGATAAATATGTGAATTTTTATTATTGCTCATCTAGACTGTTAAACTTTTTTCAACGTCAATCGGCATGAAAATCATTTTTACGACATTTAAAATGAGAATTTTCTCGAATTGACGTTTTCTCAAGTTAATTATCTAGTCTAGTCTAGATTAAAAAATCGATTATTATTTCTTATGCCTTATCTACTGTTTATGTTGTCTTTATAAGTAGGAATAATTATTTTGCGTATGCGCATTGAATTTTTAATTAGCACATTCCTACTTTATATAGCAACGATACTCGTAAATGTTTGGTTGCTGAGGCACGAAGCGAATCGTAAAATGTTGATAATATTGAAACAGAGCACGCTTATACGCGTTACAAAAACTCTCGTTGCTTTTTACGACAAATTCGCAATTTAATGAAGGCAGAGATAAATTTATTAGGAATTTATTCGTCGCGTTCGTAATCTAAACGCGAATAAAACAATTATTTTTAGTTTTTAAGCAGATAACTTTCAGCAGATAGCTTTCACATCTAGTTAGTATCAAGGAATATTAAACACTTTAAACTGCAAACGCTATTATTGCATGAAAAAACAGCTTGTATTAGCGATTAATTTTTAAATTTCTTGATTAAAAAAGAGTAATCAGCAAAAACGTAGAGGATAGCGTGATATATGAATGTACAATACATTTAATGGTGTGACTCATAACAATATGAGAGGTATAAAGGACGTACGAAAAACAGGAAAACGATCGATATGTTTCGTGACTTCGTATACATTGTACAGAAATGTTACTTATTTACTGAAAACTTTCAATATTTTCATTATGAGTTTATACTTTTAATTAATTTTAATCTTAAAAGTATGTTTATCAAATAAAATAAAAATAAAATAAAAATAAAATAAAAATAAATTTTAACTGAATGCTAAAAATGATATGAAGTAAGAAAAATTAAGAAAACAGTGAGTGTATGCAATCATGCAAGAAAATTCTAGAATTCTTGAACTAGTAGGATAATGATAATGAACGTGACGGCAACAGGCGAGCAACGTACTCACCAAAGTAGTAATTGGAAGAGCGTTTGGAATTTAGTTTGCATTGTGTAACTCTACCTCAGAAATCTGATTGGAAGTCTAATATACTTAACTTTTTTGATAAGCTAAAAATTTGAATAAAAAACCTTCCAAACAGTATTTTTTTATGTGCAGTACAAAAGTTCAAGTTTTAAGAAATCTTACTTTTGGAGCAGAAGGCTGCAGCTTTTCGATGAAGCAGTAAAAAGTTTTCCACATGATGCATGCAAAAGTTAATTATAACTAAAAACACTTTTAGGTAATACTTAAGTACTTCAATCATTCTTTTGTAACTTTGAATCTCTAATTTTAAAGAAACTTCAATAAAATAAAGAACTTAACCCTTAAAGTTGTTCTTAACTGATTGATGAATTCGAAAGAGCGTGCATATCTAATAAAAATGATTTATAAATTTAAATTTTTAGTATACATACTGTCCTCCACCTTAATCGATTTTTGTTTCCTATGAATTTGCTTTATCTGTACAAATAAGAAGCTGCAAGACATTGAGAAAATACATTACATGCAGGTGTAAGTTTTCTTGACAAAGGTGTCATATGCAGTCTTTTCTGAAGAAAGAACATCTGCTTAGATTAACCTAGCGAAGAATAAATAAAAGCTTGGTGCAAAATAATTTGAAGCAACAGACATTTCTAAAGTCTTTTACCATTTATCTATTTTTTTACTTTCAAGCACTTGCAGATTAAAAAAAAACTCCACTATGAAATAAATTTTTAGTGCACCCTATATTATGTATATAAAATAAAAAATGAACAACGTGCCATCAGCTACCAAATAAAAAAAGCAAAGAAACTAATGAAACGAAAAATATAATAGACTTTAAAAAGTCCAATTCTATAAGCTGTGGAAAAGTAATAGAATATTATATTTTATGAAGTATCATATGAAATGTAACCCAACCTGTAGATTCTGGTATGCCCCACTATTCTCTGGTGGTGCTGGTTTGCATTTACCACAACAGAAGTTGAAGCAGCAACAGCAGCAGCAACAGCAATAACAACCGGTAATGCAGGCACAGAACCAACAGAACAACTGAAAAAATTAAGTTTTGAATTATTATAAACGAACCTGGATGAAACATAAAAGATTTAATATAAAAGATAGTGTATACTTTTGTCCATTTGTTGGTAATGACAAAGTATGCATTGACATTTTCTTCTCCAAATTGTTCTGCAACATAAAGTCCAAGAGATCCATAATTGTCGTATATGTTACGCTTCGTCAAATCTGTCAATATTATTCTTGCTCTATTGATTTCTTTAAACTGAAAAAAGATTGTTATTTAATATTTTTCGCATAGCAAAGATTCAAAGAAAGAGTTTAATAATATACCTTTTCTGCGGCTTCTGGATTGTTAGGATTTTTATCAGGATGATATTTAAGTGCTAATTTCCTGTATGTCTTTTTTATGTCATCAGGTGTGGCAGTTTTTGGAATTTCTAAGATGGCATACAGGGAATCCCCAGACGTTCTAAAAAATATTTAAATATTTAATTTCATTGTTTTATACTAAATATTTAAAAATTATTAAACTTCTAATGTAAAAAACCTCAGATTTATTATTAGTCTATGATTCAATTTAAATAAGATATGAGAAAAGCATCTTATCAGTGAAAAGATTATAATCTAGCTAATGATAAAATTGGAAAAACATTTACAACATTTAGACTCTTAGTAATAAAATTTATTGATTGCTAAAAATGAAATTGCTCAAAATGATTTTTTCCTCTTCTTTGTGAAGAGTTGTTTTCTGTTACTAACTACATCAAGTGTCTGACTCATTGCATAAATTTTACATATCAGAATTTGAAAACTATTTGAGCACAGATAAATAAATTTAAAGAAATTTAAGAAATATTTGAGCTTCTGTGAGGAAGGAAGTAGGATTGCGAGGAAGACGGCACGACACAGCGATAAGCACAAATTTCCACGTTGAAAATTTGCACCCACGCACTGTCATGTCAGAAAATGGACGTTGACAGTCGCTGCGCCTCGGCTTTTTCGTCAGGGAATTGTTCAGGAAAGATAAGCACCTCGCGCAGAGGCCAATTGTGCACAAAGTGCGCCGCGAGCCAAACCCGAGCGATGGTGGCAGCCACTGCTATGAGCAATTAAGTAAATGCAAATCAAATAAAGCAGACGGGTGGAGTCGCGTGTGGGTTCCCAGCGACTATAAACGCACGCTTGACTCTCCCGTCCCTCTCTAACCTCACCCCTACTTATCTAACGACTTTGAAATGAGTGAAAAAATGGGGCACAGAAAAAAATGTCGTTAAAATTCCAAGGTGCCTCTGCGACAAGGTGTGTGTTGGCGCTCTTTTCCCTCAAAGCCACCCAGTGCTCATACTCACGAGAGTTTTCTCCTCTCCATCGTGTCTTCTGGCCGCGATTCCGGAGGGTTCGTCGTCGTAGTGGTTGGCGCTCCTCCCCGGGACGGCAAAGCCTCGCCGCGTTGCTGCGTCGTCGCTGGACTCGTTGAGCACGAAAAGGCGCACGGCTAGCACTGACAAACTCTGTTATGGCGGATATTACGCCAACATTCTGCGGACACGATTCACGAGGATAGACCTGACACACCGCAACGCAGGGCACGATTCGTCAACGGCTTGAGAGTTGTGCGACCTGCGAGCACGAGCATCTGCCTGCCTCTTCTCTTGCTCCCTCTTTTCTTCTCTCCCTTTCTCGCTCACTTCTCTGTACTACAGCTTTCACTGCCGCCAAAGCTCATTCAATATTTTAGTCCGAACTAGCACCGTCCGAGGCGCTTTTACTGGACGAGCGAAGGCTGCAATGGCGCTAATCGATGCCCGCGTCGATTCGACTAGCAAAAAAGGAGGATGCGCCGCAGCTGCTCGCCAACTAGCCGGTCTTTGAGTTTTTTCATTGACTTATATTTTATTCGGCCGGAGAGCATTGCTGATTTATGATCTTGCGAGATTTAACTGGCGACGAGATAGCATGCGAATCCATACCATTTTCTTCAGAAGAACGTGAATTTAGATGAAAATTCGGAATGTAAAACGAAATAAGCCAATTTAAATTTCAATATTTTGTTATAAAAAGTAAATCCCTTATATATTATTAAAATTACTATTAAAATGTATTGCGATATGATCCAATTGAACCTTTGAATTTAAGATCGAAATTTCCGAATCTCGAAATTGATGAGATGAAAACAATTTTTTTATTTTCATTTTTCATTTATTGTTCATTTTGATTATATTAATTTTTGAAAATAACTAGGTATGATAGTCGTTCATGACATCTCTGATCCACGTGCAGATCTGCAACGGCTGTCTGTGGGCTGTGTCATCATTATAGACCACAGTCAGACGCAGATTAGGCTACCGAAAAATTCGGGTACTATCTTGTGGAAGAGTCTCCGAAAAATTCGGTTTGATTTTTATTCAATTAATTTAACTATTTCCGATTAGGCAGCAATGAGGTAAATTCCATCAAGCAGTATTTTGTATATACAATTTATTTACTCATTTGATCTACATTATGCAGTTGTAAATTATGTCAACTATACATTTTTTGTAATATATATAGTATCGAATCGTTTTATATTCGTACATATAAAACACTTCTTGATAAGAAGTTTAAACAGTAAGAGTATAATTATAAGTATTTACAATTTATTTACTTATTTATTTATGTACATTATGCAGCACTAATTTAGTTTTTGACGTCTTTAAATAAATAAGAAAAGTGAAATTTTTAGTGGAATCACATATTTTTTTTATTAATTACAATTTAATAGAAAACTTTCGCGCTATTATAGAAAAAATGAGTTTAAACGTAACGTAAAGTTCAAGCAATTTGTAATAAAATGTAAATAAAAAACAGAAATAATGTATTATTATAAATCCTACAAAATTTTTCATAGACATCTAAAATCGTAATATAGTATTTCGATAAAAAGCTTATATGTTCAAAAGTTAAATTTACGAAGAAATATTTTGCAAGAAATAACATTACGTGATTTAAACAATCTCTTTTCTTCATCATTAAGTAACAGTGTACAATATTCATTGTTCCAACAATTATAGATAACAGTATAATAACTAGAGTAATTTAACATTAGATAACGAATACATTCGCGAAATTCTTAAGCAACTGTACAAAATTAATCGTCAAATCACAGTGAGCCAAGAAATCTGCTGCAAATTACACTCCATCATTGTATAAAATTTGTAGTATTTAAAGTTACAAAACGTCGCTTCGTTATAAAAATAATTATTTTAGAATTAATATATTTTAACAAATCAGATTTAACAAAAATTTTACAAATTAATTGACCCGATTTCTTGTCACGCTGTCAAACATCTCATTTATTTTCTAAAAATTAAACTTACATTAAAATACCTCCATTTTCCTTTAAATGTTATGCAGATCATATTCAAATAATTCCAATTATTTAATTTTTCAGTTACGCCTAAAAATGGTCTAATTTCAAGTATGCACATTTACGATTATACAACAATATTTCTGCAAGTCTTTGGCAAATTAAAGCTTTTCGCAGAAAAAGGTAAGACTTTATTGTTTTGTACATTATTCTCTTTAATGATTGTACTCATTAACAAACATTGCTCATTCGTCAAACCTTTTGCTCTCCTATACTACTATCGACCATTATTAGGCTTTATTAATAATAAATTTACAATTCAAAAACATTGAAAAGCTGTACAACACCGGTCATCTAGTGACAAAATAAAAATATCAATATTTAATAGAAAAATTAGTGTTGTATGGCGTATTATAAAAATCTTATCAAATAATTCATTTTAAACTGAATGGTTGTAAAATGATATTATAGTAAACATTTCTAGATAGATAAAATAAATCAGAGTAAGCTTCGCAAATCACTCTGTTTCTACAATTTCATTTTTATACGCTTACGTTTAATACGTTGAAGTTGCATAAGTATATGCATAAGTATATGCATAAGTATATGTCTATGTCATTGCACTCACCCTTGAATATATTAGATCTTACTAGTCACAGAACATGCTTATACTGTACTGGTAAACGTATACGGCATTATTGTTTTTTAAATATGTAGCATTTACATTCATTTGATGTTAAATGAGTGTCAATAAAAAATTATATTCTACCTGTCACCAAAAATCTTCCTGACTATATGATCCCTTAAAACTTGTGAGCAATTTTTACAATAATAATATGTTAACATATAAATTTGCTGTATAAAATTGCGTATTATTTTGATTTTCGAATAAAAGTGCTAAAAGTATCAAAACATCGTATAATATAATATCCTCAATAGGGAAGAATACAATTAATGTTTTTACACATAGAGATAATAAAAGCATGGAAGCCAATTTATGATTCTTTATCTAACAATTAAACAAATTTACAAGACATTCATTTCTTAAATTGCTTTTTATAACATTTTTTATAACATTTCTTGCTCAATATACAAAAGTAATGCCGTACATGCAAGAATGTGCAATGTATAAGATCTTTAGAACGTTATTCGAAAATGGCAGAAGCACTATAATACATTTAAGAAGTACAATGTCACCTATTAAATCCGTATTCTTCCCTATCAATCAGACATTTAGAACCAAGAATCGAAGCATTATTCATCTCTATGATCAGTCTCTAGTACGTAAAATATTAATTCTAGTATAGTTTGTGTATCCTCACAGCCTTGTACAGCTTTCTGTAAAACTTGTATAAGTTCATTGTCTAAACTCTTCATATAAATAGGCGGTAAGCGCGTTCCCTCGCTTCCTGCTTCATATCCCACCTGTATATAACGAAAAATGTGTTATGAAAACTCAATGAGATTTAATTTGACCTATGGTTTAACATTTATACCAAATTCTAATTACGTACATTGTCAGGATGAATAGTAGTTCGTACAGCAATTTTCGTAAGTCCTGCATTAGCTAATAAATCCAGTAATTTAACAAGCGCTGCACAGGTAGCTCGAGCAATACTTTCTGACAATTTGTTTATATCAATTGGATAATGTATCGCAAATGGCTGGTCATCATCAGACTAAAAAATTTATCGGTCAAATTATTAAACAATTTTCTTTGATTTTAAAAATTTATTTTAATATAATTTACCTTTATTATAAAAACTTCAGTCCAACGTATAAATCTACTTGATCCTTCAAAATTAATTCCATTGTGCACTCTGATGGACGGAATTCCATCCATAGGTTTACCATCAATAGGACTTTTCACACTAAACATTAATATTGATAGATTAATAATATATCTCTAATAAATGAAGTAAAGAATCTTCTTCATCTTACCCAAGATTAAATTGTGTATCATTTTCTACCCATTTAATATTTACAATTTCATCTGGTTCTGGAGCACCTTGTCGACCACAGCCAATGGTAAAGTCTTGCATATTCTTAAGAGCAGCCTTTAAAGCCTCCATTTTTTCAGGCATTATTTGAACCATTAAGCCGTCTTCTAATATACTTGAATTTGCAGAAAGACCCATAGACGATTTTAATGCTCCATTAATGACAATAAAACTGGCACCAGTAACTGTAAACAATGAAGGATAGAAAAAGCTCTTCGTTGTAGATAATTAAGGTCAATCATATCCTACCTTTCCTAGGTTTATTTTGAATATTTATAGCCTGAGTCTGATATTGGCTTTCATCTTCTGAATTTGTTTGCATGCATACTAAATGAGAGTCAGCTTGAATACTAAAATTAGATGCAAAAGCTAACACGTGATCATTAGAATTGTTCAAGCCCTTGATAACTTGATCGTATCTATTTTTAGGAAATTTAACGTAAGTAGTTCTGTCTTGCATATGTATAACCATTCCTTGAACTTTAGGTAAAGAGTAAGCAAAATTTCGGAAATCCGCTAAAACTTTCATAATCGTATGGCCAATTTCGTAATAGACAGCATCTCTAAATCGCACAGAAATCAGTGGACATGGATAGTAACGATATTCAGCTCCCAAGCGTAAAACTAAACGTAAAGGAAACACTTTAGCCCAAGGAGTTTCCCACCTGCAAGAATTTATATAATTTATTATTAAATAGAAAATGTATTATATTTATTGATATCATGTTCATTATTACTTGTTAATCTTACCTATGAACTAAAAGACCTATTAAGAATGGAGCTGGAGGAACAATAATTTTTTGTAAACATTGCAACGTTTGCCTTATGAAAAGAAAACCTGCATGCTCTCGTGAACCAAGAAGGTTTCCACTTTGATGTATTGACATACCATATTCCACTATTGTATTACCTGTACGAAAAATCACAAAACATTTGTATTTTTAATATTTTAATATTTATTTAAATCATCTTTAGATCATACCTTTGGTAGCTTCATGATAAATTTGATTAATGTGTATAAGCAGATCTTTAGGTATTTCTTTTTCATCTGGTAAAGTTTCTACTAAAAAAACAATCTCATCTTGACCAACACAAGCTAAACCTTTAGAAGTTATATTCCAACATATTCTGTTAACGCAGCAATTTACTAAAAAGTTCAAAGTTCTTTTAATGATTTACTTCACTAGAAATTCACGATTTAGTTACAAACTTACAATTAATTATCTTAATGTAGGCATACAAATTACGATTTATTGCAAACATTACTGGAGGTTCGCATTCATTTTTAAGTGAAGTGTAAAGAGTATTGATATCGGTAACTTCATGATAAGTGACGTCTAAAAATTAAAATTCAAAATTTTATATGAATTTTTTGTTTTAAAAATTGCATCGTAATTAGAACTGAGATTTTTTGAGAATATAAAACTTACGCCCTTTGTGAATCGTTACCGTTGGAGGTAGCATTGCGGCGTCTTGCGGTATATAGCTATTTGTAGCTGGATCTAGAGGAGGACACTGTTGCTTTTCACTTGAAGACGATGCCATATATCCACTCGGCATTCTCCTAATCGTCGATTTTCGCGTCGATGGTGGTTTCCAATCCCACGTCGTGTCGAGCTCTGTCAGGTCACAGCCAGGCCTTATTCCTGTGTTTTTATTATATGCGTGTGAAAACAAAACAAACGGGATGGACCAGGGCTCAAAGCGTTATTCAACGCTTCGAGGGGGCAAAATAAAAATTAATCTTGTATATATAGGGAGGCTAATCAAACTCAAAAAGAACTCAAAAGCATTGAAAATTATGAGTGTGTGTGTTATGTAGTGCTTATATATTTATAAATTGCTTATTCATAGTAAAATATTATTAAAATATTTTAAAAGAAGGGTTATTTTATTAAAATATGCTCGTTGAAGCTTGAAAATGAATTGCAAAATAAAATTGATAGTTTTTTTTTAAACTCACCGTCACTGAACATCACAGACTTTGGTCCCTCGGAACGCTGCTTCGTGCTGCCTTCTCGTTTTAGAACACCGACTGGCACCATGACTGTTGGTGGTGGCGGCAAGCCACCTGCCAACTGTTGTAAAGGCGGTATTGTTGAGCAGTACTCCATTGGATTATTTGGATTAGGTTGTCTCCCCTATAACCGTTTGTCGAATACTCCAGAGCTCTGATATACTTTGTCTTTTCTTTGCTTTTATTCATTTCGTTTTTATGTGTTACTCTTTAAAGAATTTTATCATGCATATAGTTTTTCTACGCGTCATCAATATTACCTATTCATTCAATAAAACTTTGCAAACAATTAATAGTTTAATTCATTACAGGTTCCAAAGTTAATAATATGATTAAAATATTTTTTTTTTCTGTTTTATCGAATATTACTGAGGTAATTATTAATTAATCATGCTAAGAGGAAATTTTGTCATTACCAAATTTATTAATTTTACTGATTGTTATTAGTTTTCAGGTTCTGCTTGGATTTAATCATTCATGCTCAAACCACTGGCTTTTGGAGATATGAGGTATTCAACAAGTTGTTACAGGTAAAAATGTATGCATTCATTTGATTCTAAATTAAAGGAAAACTAGTGAATTTACGATTGCGTAATGAAAACTACAAATTTCAAGAATAAAGTGTGCAATGAAATGTAATGTGACCATGATTTAAATTACCTGTGGTGAATTAATTCCAGTATTACTGACACCAGAAAAGCCAGTATAATCTCCCGAACCAGTATCACTTTCAGCTAGATTTTATTAACAGTGAAAATGTATTAATTGTGGTGAATAATACTTAAGTATTTAAAAACAAAATAAGTTTGTACCTTTTGTTAAAACTTGATGACATGGAATACACACTCTGGAATCAACATTACCTTGATATTCCAAGCGAAACCTCATATTACAGCACTTATTGCACAAAACCTTTCAAAAAATAAAACATAAATATATAAAGAATTTTTTCATACTTTTAGTTTTATTACCTTGCCACAAGCACGACAATGATGCCTTCTTTTCATGACAGTAAATTTACAGTCACAGAGCATGCAGTTTGGTGCTTCACTATCTGGCACCCAAAACGGAGGTTGTTTACCAAGTAGAGTTCCTGATTCCATGGAAGAATTTTCAGATACATCTGGAGATGGAGCTCTACCACTATCTTTATCACCTTCAATGTCAGATGTTTCTTGATTATAAGAAGCTCCTTAATAAATAGTAAAATAATTCAAATTAGTATAAAATCAGTACAAAAAATTCAAATATTGTATATAAAATAATATCCATAAATAAATAAATAAATACCTGCAGAAGAACTATCTCCCATATTAACCGACGAAACAACATTTAATGTTTGAGGTCTGGATGGTCTATTAGGATCATCATCACTGCTTTCAGTATACTCTGAATTATTTTCTGTATTTCTCGATCTATTATGCGACTGACTAGGTTTACTTCTGCTAGTAATTTTATCATTAACATCTACATTTCTTGTAACAGAGAATCTTGAAATGGTCTCTGTACTTCTTGGTGGAGTCCTGGTATTCACTAATTTATTATCATCCGAAGAAATTCTAACATTCTGTTCATTGTTATCGATTTTTTTATTATCTACATTATCAAATTGCGTTGTAGTAGTTACAGAGCAATTAACATTTTTATTTTCTTCAGATTCTAAATTTTGGGTTTTTAGTTTACTTTGATTAATGTCTGATTCTTTTGTAGATAGATAATTTCCATTTTCTTTGTCTTTTTCAGTGTTTTCTTCTTTGCAGACATTACCATCATCTCGATGACTAGGATTTTGTGAGGGTTCTGCATTGTCTGAACTTTTTCTGACTTTTTCATGTACCTTTTTAGTTTTCTTTATTTTGTTTTCATCATCTTTTTGTGCACTTATTATACTTGGCTTAGGTGCTTTTTTCGAAAAGTCTCTTGATGTTTCTCCTGTTGTTGCATTTCCCTTACTATAATCAATAACAGGAAACTTTTTAGCTTTTTCTTGAAGATCCTCTTGAGGTACTTGTGGTAATTCACCAATAGTTACTGCTTCAAATATTGGTGCTTCATTAGCATCTTCATCATCTTGTTGAATTGGTAATGATTTTGCTTTGAGATTCTCTGCATTGCCATCAATTGAGATATTTTCATATACTGCTGAAGCTTTTTCATTTGCCCTTTCTTCAGCTTCAAGATCTGCCAGATATTTATTAAATTCCTCTTCAGACATATCATCAATTGTTGTAAAACCCACTACTGGTTTTGGTTCTTGCAACGTAACTTGACTATTATCAAGTTGTACATTTTGAAAAACTAATTTTTTACTTGCAGTTACATTCCCACTTACACTAGTATTTGAACTGGCATTTGAACTTGGAACTTCTGCTTCTTTCAGATTAAGTTGCTCAGCCATTTTTTTTGCTGCAATTTCTAATTCAGTATTAGTTTCTGGCAAATTCTCTCTATTGCTAATATAAATGCATTCGTACATTCCATCTTTATTCTGCTGCAATGGACCAACATTTTGTTCTCCAAAATTTACATTTTCATAAGTATGTTGAATCTCAGGATCAATTTTTCTACTTTTATTAATTGCAGAATAAACATCTTGAGTCTTTGGAATATCAGTACCGATGTACACATTTTGATAAACATGCTCTGGCTCATCTAAGATATTCTTCACAGTCCTTTCTGGTTTATCAAAAACATTAGCTACACTGTTACTTTCTATTAGCAAGTCAGGAAATTGTAAATCTTGATCTATCTTCTCAGTTTTATTTTCATTAAATTTTTCTGGAGTACAAGGATCTAGTTTAATAGGTAACAAAATATTCTGATATCTTGGAGGTATTGCATTGTGGTCTTTTTTTCCTTCAAGTAGATCTTCTGTCCTTACTGTTAATAAATCATCTACGGAACATTGTTCAATAGGTACAGGATTACTGCTTACAAAACTCTTCATAAAAGAGTCAGTTATATCAATCATATTTTCACTTTGCCTAGATCCATGTGTTTCCAATGATTCATTCATACTATCTAAATTAACTAAACTAACACTTGGAGCATTAAGATATTCACTGAAACTATTATAAACATTACTAACACTAGGTTGTAGGTTTGGCTGATTTAATTTTTTTTCATAGCTATTTTGTTGCATTAGAACGCTTTCATTGGGTTGTTTTTGTAATAATTTTTGGGATATGTCATTATGTATAGATGTAGATGGTTGAGGTCTTTCTAAATCCATATATAGTTTCCGCTGTATCTTATCATCATGCAGATTTTCATGCGTATAAAAATTATTTATAGAATCTAAGTTAGTTGCCATCATATCCGATTTTCTCAAGCTATCAAGAGTACTTGGTAAATAGTCTTGTCCAGGCACTAAAGCTTCATACGTTGGATTTAAACTCACAATATTTGTTATACCTAAATCACTAGTCACTCCTGGCACTACTGGCACCGGGGCTTGATGATAAACACCTGAGATTCCATGTTGAGAAGGGTATCCAATATTACTTGGAAGAGCAGACATTGCTGCTGCTGCTGCTGCTTGCTCTGCTCGATCTGCTAAAAATTAAAATTCAAAGTTAAGCTTGGTAAAATTAAATTTTGTATCTAGATTGAATTTAATATATTTGTTACCTTCGCTGAACTGAAACTCATCAAGGACTTTGTCCAAATCAGCAGGGTATTTCTCCATTATTGGAGATGCAACAAAGCTAACTGCTTACTTATTGAACAATCCTTTATTAACCTAGGCAGTTATAAATTCGAATGAAAAAACTTGTTGTCAAATGATATAACGAACAAGGAAATGGCGAGAGTAACACCATTTAGGAAAGAATTCCTTTCCAGTCACGTTCATCTGAAGCCTTGATTAATCAAAGCATGTATCATTGACGTCGTTTCTGCAAGACAGGCCGCAAACGGATTTAAAGGAAAAGCTTCGAAAGGGATTGCGTTTGCCGCGAACAAATAAAAACGCCTCGGCAGGAGCTTATTTATACCTCGTGACATCAGCTGTGCAGGCAATGCTGAGCCAACACTGCACTCGAATGAAAGGCTCCTTTTTGACAGGCGGCTACAGACTCATTATCGAAGTGCCGTGTTATCAGACAAAAGCGCGAGAGGTAGTTCAAGAGTCGAGGCGCGACGTCATTGAAAGGAAGCTCTTTGGACAGGAACGAGTGTCCCCTTGCGAAAAGTGTATAATAAGCCAGTAGCTTCGTCACCGCTAGTTTCTTTCTCCGGGGCGCGACTTTTCACCACGCGCCATCTTGAACTTGCACTTTATTTACATTGAATTCTTTGCCGCCTTATCACTCTGACACCGCTGATTATCGAGGTCGATCCTTTTTTATCTCTTGTCTTGCCTAACGATTTCTCCAAGCCCCAAAGGCTTGACGCTGTACCGATAGCTTCCAACACGATTGCGTTCTGTGCGGTCAACGAACATACACATAAATAGAAGCGTAAAATTCGCAAGGAAAATGTCGCTACTCCTGCCCTATTATCTGTTTTACCATTTGACTTACCGACCGCGACCATGGAGTTACAGCGTAATACCTCTATGACCGCGACCGGCGACCACAATTACAATACTTATCATCGATTAATGCAATTATAATATATATTGTACAACTTATTACTCTCAGAACATGTACTAAAATTAATTATTTATATTATTTTTAAATAAATTAATAAAATCATTAAGTAAATTATTCAGTAATCGAAGCGGTGTAGATAACTCATTCGTTTCGCGAAGTTTATGAAAACAAAAATGGCGGTTTTTCGCGCACTCCTTTTTAATCGCCGCGAACAATTTAAAATATCACAAGCTCTTACAAATTTGAAAAAAAAGTTAATTTGTCTTATTATATGGGTACTTGATATTTACTCTTTTTTTTCTTCCTCAACCTTAATTTAAATCTAATTAAAAAAAGTAGTCGTTTTAATTTCATAAATTTAAAAATTCAAAATTTATCATTGGGTTACTAAAATAGATTCTTAGTTATAATCGCACTTATAATTTAATAAGTAATCAGTAATTTAATATAAGCTCGTCGATCGACTACTCTTTTCTGGAAATGTAAACGTCTTTATAAAAGCTATTCTCTTTTTCAATAACGAGTATAATTAAGTAAGTATATGTGTTTGACTAAGATATTTCTATAAAATTAGAGAATGCGCATACAACATTAGTATACATAGTACCTGCGTAAGGAACTTAGGAATTGCTCGTAAAGGATTCGTCATTTATTTTACTAGGTATTAGCTTACTCGGGTAGAAAAATTTAATTTAAATATTATCCATTTTCGTTTGAAAATAAAGTTCTATCATCAATACAAAAACATCGATACTGTACGTGTGGTTTAAATTCTCAAGCAAATAAAATGCACTGTTTATATAGTGTAATTAAGGCAGCGACCAGCGTTTAATTAATTCGCACTTGCAACCAATTACACAAATGGAAAGTCAAGGAAAATGATCGTACGATTCACGGCTAGATTTCCCGAAGCTGAGAGTTGATATATATGTATTTTTTTTATTTCTGAGACGCATTAAAGAATAATACTTTAACTTGCATGCATTTTCGAAAGAGAATAGTAAACAAAAAATAAATTTACCAATTCCTGATAATTGTAATATCTGATCAACTTATGATCAATTGGGAAATTTCTATGATTTTACAAAATTTTTTCAGGAACTTAATTAAAACGAGTGAGGAGAAAAAAGCAGCCGGCGCAATAAAGGGATCTGAATTATATACCGACAATTAGAGCATATAGGTTAAATAGGATAATTAGATATATAGGACACTCGCTTTTCTTACCTGCGGGTATGATCGAGTTCGATTCCCGATGCCTTCCACGTTATAATTGTTCTATATTTATATAATGTTACGCTCATAGCAACATATAGTATTTATCTGTAGCTTCAAATATTCGACTCAAATTTCGAGGTACATAGACATTTTTAGATGTTTTAAAATATGAGTATAGCCATGCAGTATGTCAGTATCTGAGCCTAGCGTTTCGAAAAAAATCAAGTTGTTACCACTTTGCAGCTTTTTAAAAAAATTTCTTTTAATTTTCGTTTAGATTGCGTTTAATAAAGTCCGAAAAAAGAATGTAAAGCCGCAGAGAAAGCAAGCTTTAAATTGGTAATTTTCAGAACCGAAAAATATTATTTTATTAAAAAGTTATGTTGTTAATTTATAGTAGATCATCTTAATAATTACCTTATTCAAATCAATCCAAATAATTATCGACAATCTTTACCAATGGAATCAAAATTTAAAATGCAGCATTGATCAATTTTTTTAAATCGAGAAAATGACGCGCTTATATTTTGATGATGTTAAAAAATTAATAATTATAATAAATTTGAATGTTTGCATCGAATATATCACCCGGCAGGTCGTACACTGGCACTATTGTCAAATTATAGATTGCATAAACTTTGTTACCAGAATTTTTTCGAGTGGGATAAGCTTATCAAATATCAATATCATAAATTTATCAGAAATTGTTGAATTCTTTTATTCGCACTAAAATGTAAATAAACTGATTTTTCCTTGTACACGAGAAAATCAAAATGATTTTCTCTAAATCAATTAAATATGCAATAATTGAAAAACTATTAAAAATATGTTCAATATTCGATTGTGAAAAATTCAAAGAAACTTAATTGTATGATTCATATATTTCTATTGAGAATGTCATAGGATTTCCGTGAAATCCACGTGATATTTTCAGTAAGGATAATTATAGCAAATGGTGTTAACAAATTGACTAAAAGTATATAGAGCTCCACCCAAAAGTATAATTTGATGAAACTTATTATACCTATAAATTGGTGATGACTATTCTGACATGTAAATTAAAGTGTGAACTGGGCGAGGGCAATTCAAGTTTTTTCCCTATAAGTTTATATCGTACATAATTTACTGGTCGATCTGGAGCATTGCAAAGATTGCGAAGGTCAGGAGAAATAATGCAATCAATACATAATAGGATTATTGTGACTTTGTATTTCTGCAAAAAGCTTTCGTAAGCGCGGGTTCACTATTGCGAAATAGAAATAAAGTTCTTGAACGGATCAAAGCAAACAATATCTAAACGATTCAGATAGTTGCAATCAACAAACACGAGATAATACATTCGTTGCCTGCAGGAAAAGATCCAATATTAGCTTACGTAAAAAACTATTGAAATTGAAATAGAATAAAAAAACAGCTGGGATGCAATCTAGATCCAGTACAAATTCGAACTAGTCGCAGCCTCGATAAAAACAACGCACGAGCATATTATACACGAGAGCGAGAAAAAAGTTAGTTTCTCCGAGGCACGAATCGAATCCAATTTGGGACTGTTACTTTGAATTGTGCGAACTCGCGTGGGTCTTGACATTGGACAATATGACAGAGCTCTGATGCTGGTCGCTCGTGGCCCTGTCTGTTTTATAAATCGTGTTACCTTGCTGTGCTTGTGTTAGTGCGCTGCCCGACTTATTCAGCACGGCTAATACAACAGCGCCTAAAATGGCGACCTCCTCGCGCGATTCCCCGCTGCTGCTTTGACAGCTAGTGGCGAGATTTCCGAAATTCGAGCCTATATTGCGAGGCAACGACGCGCTTTTTCATTTCAGGAGGAGGAGAGTCGAGCCAAAGTTGCGTAGGCGTTCTAGCGTACTACGCTCCGCGTTACTGCACGAGGAAGAGGAGAGCGCGCGAAAATAATACAATACACGTTACGGTATAGTGCGCTCTGCGAGCAACTTTTTCAAAAAGCTCAGCCTCATCGGCGTGGGAAGTGCTGACGTTTGGAATTATTTAGGCTCCGACACTCAAAATGCGCCAAGATCTCGGTGTCTGTCTTTGTAAAAGGTATCTTCCAGGAAAGAGAGAGATACCTGACCAGTGAAAGTTGTCCGCTCTATTGTTACCCATGTACACACGTATAATCAGTATTTTAGTAATTAGCGAGTAACCAGATCGAGAGCAGCTGTGTGAGTCGTGAAATTCGGCCCCGAAAATACTGTGGTAAATTCTGACAGTCTTGGTGTAAACATGCTATTTTACAAGCTTGGCAGAGGTGGAGGGAAAGTGTGGAAAGAAACTTGACTGAACATATCTCATCATGAAGAATAAGGTGTCCTGGTGATCAGTATGGAAACAATAGTTTTCTCGTTAATTACTGTATCAGAACAACAACAATCTTTAATGTTGACCTAAATAAGTAATATCGTCGTTCAATTAGATCGACGAGTACACAAGCAATCATGGCTGAAACTGAACAGTATCCTATTCATAAATGTATATTCGAAGGAGATTTAAAAACCCTTAGTTCCTTAATAAGAACTCATGACATTACTGCAAAAGATAAACAAGGTCCTTTGCTTTCTAATTCCTTCATTTTTTCTTGTAGATCAAATCAACAAATATAATTTTTTTCTTATTTCAGGAAATACACCTTTACACCTAGCTGTTATGCTAGGTAGAAAAGGTTGGTATCAATCTCTTAAAAATTCAATCATTAAAGTAACAAAAAATTAAAATAAATCTATTTATTGACTTTTTAGAATGTGTTCAACTTTTATTGGCTCATGGAGTACCCGTTAAAGTTAAAAACTTGGCTGGTTGGAGTCCTTTAGCAGAAGCAATCAGTTACGGCGATAGGCAAACCAGTAAGAAATTTGACATGCTTTAAAAATAAGAGATACTTTAATATTAAAAAAAAATTATCTATAACATGAAATGCATTGAATTTGCAGTATCATCCCTAGTGAGAAAGTTAAAACAACAAGCAAGAGAACAAATGGAAGAAAGAAGACCAAACCTAGTAGCAGCATTACGACAAATGGGTGATTTTTATATGGAATTAAAATGGGATTTTCAAAGTTGGGGTAAATATTTTTTATTAACAGGAAAAATCACAAAAACCTTGGAAAAGTTTCTAATATTCTATTTCTATTTATAGTACCACTGGTATCAAGGATACTTCCATCAGACGTTTGCAGAATACATAAAAGTGGGGCATCTATTAGAATGGATACTACTCTTGTAGATTTTAATGATATGAGATGGGAAAGAGGTGACATATCTTTTATTTTTAATGGAGACCAGAAACCTAGCAAATCCCTGACCGTCCTTGACAATAAAGCCAAACTTTTTCAACGAGTTAGATATGAGGTACATCACATTATACTTTTTTTATTACTCGAAATTAATGATTATATGATACTAATTGAAAATAATTTTAGGAGACAGAGCTTGAAATCGAAGATGAAGTTGATATTTTAATGTCTAATGATATTATGGCAGCTCAAATGTCAACAAAGGGTATAACATTTTCAAGAGCGCAGACTGGTTGGATTTTTAAGGAAGATAAAAGAGTAAGTATTCTTTTTAAAAAAATATTGCTATGTTCAATTTGCATAATTTTGATTATTTATTTTTAGGAAATGGTAGGCCCCTTCCATGCAGACTTTTATCAAATTAATGGAATGGTTCTAGAAAGTAGGAAAAGACGGGAACACTTAAGTGAAGAAGATCTTCAGAAAAATAAAGCCATTATGGAATCCTTGACTAAAGGTTCATCTCAAGGCTTTCAAAATGGCGAGGTAATAAATTTAACCAATTTAAAAATATTTATTTAAGAACTTTACAAAGCTTAAAAATGAAAATGATTTTAGTATCCTGTGAGAAGGGCGTCATTAAACCCACCACCTGAATCTAATATTTCATGGGAGGAATATTTGACAGCTCCTGCTGGACAATGTCCACTATTAGGTAGAAGTCTAGTGTACAAAGAAAGTAGTAAATCGTTCAAAGCTACTGTAGCAATGAGTCCAGACTTTCCTTTAACTGTGGACATGTTGCTCAACGTTTTGGAAATTATTGCACCCTTCAAACACTTTAACAAATTGAGGGAATTCGTCTTAATGAAATTGCCACCAGGTTTTCCTGTAAAAATTGACATCCCTATTCTTCCAACAGTGACTGCAAAGATTACGTTTCAAGAATTCGCATTCAAAAATGATATTAATCCAGAGTTATTTCAAGTACCATTAGATTATTTTGAAGACCCTATGAGGTGAGAGATATTTTCTTTATTATTTACTTTATATAATAAAAAAATATTACATGTTTCATACATTCTGACTAAGGGTTATATTAAGAAATGATTTAGGTTTCAAAATTTAAAATCAAATTGAAAATTGGTCATATAAAAATAAATTTCAGATGTTATGGAGCATATTTGACTATGTTGACGGTCCTACATACAGCATCGTCCGTGTGAAGATAAGAAATATAAAGAAAATTTCCAAATTTTTCATTAACTTTTCCTTTAAAAATTAACAACTAATGCTTTTTTGATCGCTTAAGCTTATTATTATTTTTTAAATGTAAGGATAAATTTCAGTAACAATTTCACTTAAAAAGAATAAAATCATTTCATGATCATGAAATTATTGGAATCTTTTTACTAAAACGATTTACGTGTTAGTTTTTTAAATGTTTAATTCAAAAAAATAACAAATTTTCTGCATAAAAACTGAATTAAAAAAATAATTTGACTAAAATATCGCTTGTAGTCGATTTGGAAGTCAGTAATCGATTTATGAAGCTGGAAATTTCAATTTGAGAATAAGAAAAACCTTCATTTGCTCCATGACAAGCCTTACCGACTAATTTGAATATTTACCCTTCCAGATTTCCAGACTTATGACGCTTCGATATCTTAACACTAATCGAGGTCAATTATCGGACCAGTACGGGGTTGCTTTCTTTGCTAGGGGAGCGATTAGCACTCGAGTTTCCTCTTGGGATCAATCTCGGCAGCATTTATTCGAGTCACTGTGTAATATTCATTGAATAATACATTCATTGTTCATTCACCTATGTTGTTATCGAGCGCACCATTCTATTTACTCCTAATCACAAATGGGTTGAGAATGACGTGCTACCAGTGTGCTGAAAGTTGAAATGAATGAAGTTGCACTTTTGTAAAAAGATTATTTATTAAGCTCTATAAAAGACTGCTAAGTTTTCTGTGCTCTTTGTCGTGGTTAAGCCAAGGTTTTTTAAAAACTAAATATAAGAATATAAAGACCAATACCATCATTTCTGTTTTTTGTTAAGAAATAAAAAAATTAAGAATTTATTTAAAATAATGTTATGATTCTCTAACTTCTGTATTCTCTATTACTTTGAGTTGCTGTTGTCTTACAATGTCGTTTATACAGTTATCTGTTGTCGAAAAGTTTCAAGCGTTGTTTCAATAGTAAAATTTTCATTTGTAGATCTGGATAAGTTTATTCGAATAATCAGAGAGCTCAGTGGTATTTTGTTGCTTTAATTACGGCCAGTTACTTACCTAATAAAATATCGCTGCCATTAAAAATTAGTTAAATGGTTAAAATTCTAATAAGTAATAAAATAACTGAATTTCGTATATTTCAGTTTACAAAAGTAACGCTTAAGAAGATGTCGTATGATTATATTTTGTACAATTCACGCGTAAAACGTATTAAAATATACGTTTTTTAGATATTGCAAAATAATGAGCTTCATCTAACAGTATTTTATAACTTTTTTTTCTTTTGAATAAAAAAAAAAGTATGTATTTAATTAAACTTTTTTGTGAAAGCAATTTGTGCTTGTCATTTAAACATTACAAATACTTGAAATTTTTACAAGTCAATTAATATCTTTATAATATGAAATTCTCAATGAAAATTAATTATATTCATTAGTTTATTATTAATAATGTATTTTTAAATTTTCTTTTCAAAACATTATGTTTTATACCAAAATTTCTGCTTTATTTTCAATTATTCAGTAATTATATCAATCAGATCAAGTGTCTTACAGAAATCAATTATTTTTATTTCAAACTCAAAGTTTACGATTATCAGATAAAGATAGTGTCAATAGTTTCCAATTTCCAATTTCGTATACGCTATATGTACTGAACCTGAAGTACTGAAAACTGATATGAGAAACTGAGCAATAAGTATTTAAATGTTCTAAAAATAAATAAATTTGAGTTTTTCCTAATTGGACATATTAAAAATTATTAATATGATGTTTAGCTAATAAAATTTTTTTCGTAAGCGATATTTATTTTTATATATTAGCATAAACACTGAGTGAGTTTTCTAATCTTTTAATATTCTGCCGTATTCACATTGTTTTTTAATATAAGATTGTTACAACACGTGGTTACGGTGTTTAATCTATTTAATGAAAGCGCATTTGTTCACGTATTGAAAAAATGAACACTTTTACCTGAAACTATAAAAACATAAGAGAAAGGAACAAAAATTGTATTTTTGACAAAAATAGTTTTACAAAAATTTGTTGCTATTTTTTAAATTAGTTAATTTGACACATAATTTCAAAGCACCACTGTAATCTATACTACATTTCAATAACGAGAAATTTTATAAGAAATTTATTGTAAACTATCACTTGTAATTTACGAAAGAATTTTTATTTAAAAATCTTACTCTTGAACTTAATGAAAAAGTGTATGTAACAAACACGTTCTTGCTGCCTTCTCAATGACTACTTAAATGCATTCATTACTACGGGAACTTTGCCTTGTTAATGTAGGACCTCATTAATCACTTGTAGAGCCAATCAATAGTGTACGTTGTAACTTCAAATACTAAATGAGATTAAACAATCAATTCAACAATATTTGAATGCGTTTTCGAAAAGTTTTACCCATGTCAGGTGTATACGTTAAAAGTTGTATAAGTTCATACTTAAAAAAAAAGGAATAAGAAACAAAAGAAACAAAACAGCGTGAGAAAATTTTTTCTTTTTTTAACTTTCTGCATCACGCTTGTTCTCAAAACATAAGTCTCAATTAAGTTTTTCACTAGCAAAGGATAACATTTTAAAATATGATTTAATTTAATTAAATTATGTAAATTAATATTCATTTGGATAAAGTAATGTTCAGCAGATAAGTGATTGGATTTAAAGAAAGAGATAATAAATCGCATCAATCAATTCGCACTGACGCATAGACTTTAGTAAAATTAGTAAAGTTTACATTCCCGACTGATTGTAAAAATAGCTCAAACACTATTTTCAAAGGTCTACGTTGTTGTACTTTCTCTGTAAAGAAGGCACCTGTAAAATATTCTTGATAATCAATGTAGCTACTAAAAATAAACAGTAAAACGTAACATTTTTCAGGAGCCTTCTGTCATCGACCAAGAGATAGCATAGAATAAGCCCGACATCAAAATTTAAAATACAAATGTAACTTCTTCTAAACTGATTGTAAAATCAAAGTGATCTCATTATCACTTGAAAATTGTCGAAAAAATGGGCGCTTTCATAAATTAGACTATTGATTTTTGTGATCTTTATTGAATGTGAGACTATGCTGTGTAGTTATTTATAAAAAAATCCTTTGATGCGTGATATTGGTGTATGAAGCAAGCATCCTTTTCCTATTTAGACAGAATGAAACAGTAACTTAAGCTAAGCATTTGTAAATTGTCATAATGAGATTAATAAAATCGTCACGTGTACGAAAACTCGTAGTACTTTTCTTAGATGGAAAATCTTGAAATTTATCGTAAACACTGATAGGCAGGAATCGAAAAACTTGTGGCTGTTTCTATTTTGAAAATGCGCTTTATGTACTTAGTATTTTGTAGATTTTGGAACTCCTATCTCTTCTCTCTTATCGACGTAGATAAGCACTTCAAAGTAAATTTAAAATTCGGTAAGGGCAAAGGTCGGCTTGTAAAAGCAAGGCGATTAAATGTATTTTTGAAAATCTTTTAATTATTTAACATCACTAGTGTTGTTTACATTTTCATCATCAGCTTCAGCGTTATTAATAGTTCAATCAATTTACATTTTTCTTCGTAATACGAAACAGTGTAAGGCAGTAATGATGACAATGCAATGTAGCGTTTAATATAATGCAAGGGAAAAAATCTGGAATTGAACCGATTAACGACCTTGCTTCGTATTAAGATCGCCTAATTTATGCGAATATTGAATTTCCGAAGTAGCCGTTATTCCAAGCAGCCGTCGATCAAAACGAGAACAAACTGATAGGGGATTCTCTTAGAAATAAAAGCAAGACTCGTTTGTACTTTGTCACTCAAGTAATCATTCGAGTATGATATTTTCTAACATTTTTTCTTGCCTCCCTTTCTATTTGTCAATCATGAACGATGTTTTCGTAAACAAGTAAAACGTCGAAAAGATATTTTAATTGAAATGCTTTACGATAAGCGTTGTGAAAAAATGTTCAGATAATTATATGCCAATAGGTAATTTTTATTCGAAACCCATAATTATTTTAAAATCCAATAGTCTAAGCGATTGGTGTGGCATGTGCAGCTAAGCAAAACAATGAAGCTTTCACAGATTTTCATTAAACGTTTTTATTTATATAAAAAAGAAAAAATTATTTGCCTAACGTTTGGAGTGCATTATTTGCATTAGTGTAATCATTTTTCATTTCACTTTATAGTTTAGCTCAATCATTGACAAGTATTGTAAATTTATTAAATGTTAGGTAGCTCTTTTAAGTATTGAACTTATTAAAAATCTTGATTTGTCGTTGGGTTAAAGAATTTGTGGCTTAACTTCGCGCGATAATAGCAATCGGCTGAACTCTGGAGAATCGCTTTTTATTTATCGAAGGTTATTTTTGAAAATTTGACTAAATTTAGCCGGTAGTTACATAGGTAATCCATGGTTTGAAAATGAAGAAGCTGGCTTGTATAGGTAAGAAGAAAATAATTCGAGCCATGGAATTTACCATGTACGGATGTGCCGCAAACGATTGCAGAGAGAGAGAGAGAGAAAGAGAGAGAGAGCGGTTTTTCGAGCACCAAGTTGTAGCTCGCTCCCCCGTCATTCATCGACACCGCGGAGAGAGAGAAAGAGAGAGAGAGAGATAGAGCCAGCTGCTGCCACTGCTCCGCTTCGCTCTGTCACCGCGAATATACAGTCTGGCCGATAAGCGGATAAGCGCGCCGATGACCGTTGACCCGGCAAACACGAGTTGAGAGTGCAAACTGCTACTCCTCTATATAGAATATATATATAGCGCTCATATAGAGCAATAAAAAGCCCTTTAAGAGAAAGCAATACCGCGACGCCTCGGAAAGTCGAAATTTTCCACATGCTGGCCGCACGCTGTCGAGCATCTGGGTAGCTTCTCGAGTCGGTGGGGGAAGAGGGAAAGCGTAGTTAAGCTCGCTCCGAGGGGACCAACGGACAAAGAAAACTCTCTCGCCCTGGCTAGAAATCTTTTCCATGGGCCGCGCGCGGCTCGCTCACGAACACACTTGTGTGGAGCTCTCGAGAATTATTCGAGAATTCGACTGGGATATGGCACACTCGGAAGCTGATTACAAGACGCTCGTTTATCTTATCGAGAGAGAGAGAGAGAGAGACTGTCGAGCGGGGAAAAAAAAGGATTCTCGGAATTTTGTGAAATTGACAATTTGTATTTAAAAAAGGCCGCCGACGGAAGTTTTGAGAGACCGAAGCGAATCGGTTGGACGATGGGGCTTTGTCGTCGGCGCGCCGCCGAGGGGACACCCCATATGAAAGTGGTTTGTACGCAGTGCGAGCTGCGTTTTACAGCTTGCGAGCAGCGAGAACGCGAGGAGAGCGAATGAGAAAAACGCGGCTATCTCGCGCAAAAAGAAAATTAAATTATCGGTCAAATGATGCATCAACGTGTTTACTTTCTATAGAGAGAGATGCGCTACTGCTTCTCATGCGCGGTGCTGATTCAGCGGCGCTGTTTACTCTAAACCTTCTTTAAGGAAATGTACGAAGGTCTTGAACCTACTCGATTCGTCCACGTTATCTCGAGCGTGAATTCGGTCTTGCAGATTTTCCACAGTTTCATCCGTACGGCTTACTCGGTTTTGCCGGTCCTTGGCCTTTATCGAAAAAATCTTTCTCGCGTCGCCGAAGAATCGATGAATCGGAAAATCCGGCAGTATTGAATATTGAAATATATAAGAATATGAGATAGCTTCTTCTTCGCTTGACTTTATCGCATTTCACTGTTTTATTCTATCGCACTGCCTTCCTTACGTAGGAAGAACGAATCGGAGACGTTTAAAATTTCACTCATTTTAGCCCTTTTATTAAAGGCGCCTTGGGCTTTTAAAAACGGCAATAAAAATCATCGCTTCTTTTAGTAATCTCTAATTTTTAATATATACGTATTGAGCCGACATAAAAAAATCTTGGACTTATCTAGATACTCTTAAAAAAATGTCACTTTTTACGTATTTAGTTTATGAAATTTAGTTTTTATCTAACTTTTGTGCTTATCAATTTTTCTCGGCTTAAAGTGAAGTTTGAGGCAGCACATTTCATGATGTAACTTGTAAGAATCGCTTATCGAATATTTTAAACGATATTAAAATTTATTTTAAATTAATTATACAAATTTTAATAAAAATGTTTATGCATCAATTGTGCCGCATTCGATAAGTGTATATACAGACGTCTGTATTAATTGCGCTTGTTGTCCAATCTTTTGAAAGTGCTCGATGGGATTGACTTGATTCTCAATTTCCATCGTTGATTCAATTTATATTTGGTACAGACGCGTTTTATTTGTCCATGGCTTTTTCGACGCAGCGAATAATATCGAGTGCATGCATTTACATTGGTTCCATTAATGAATTAAATACATATCGTCTTTCGTCCTTTTGGAAAATTCTGAAATTGAAAATTATTTTGATATCAAAATGGAAATTCCAGTGCGACAAATGTGGGCGGAAGTAATGTTCATAATTTTTTGCTACACTATTTGTTATTAACAAAATATAGAGCAAATTAGAGGCTTAAAAATGGGAATTCCCTTATTACGATTATCTTTATCCAAGGTCAGCTTTCATTGGAATTCTTAAATTATAATTCATGAAAAACAAGTTGACTTTTAAATAAATTTGACTTTGATACGAAATCATGTTCTCATTCAACTATCAAATTAAATAATTTTTTCTATGATTGTTCGTAATCTTTATTTGTTGTACGATACCCTTTTTACCTCGAGTTACTCTTGCATATAAATCATGACGTTTGCTCATGATAATGAGATCGATGCTCTTATTTCGAGAGACAATTTTTGTGTTCCTAATCTTTTCGAACTTAAACTGACTCATTCTGCATATTCTTACTCATTATTTTTTGAAGGCTTATCGCCGTTTCGACGTTCCGCCGATTCGCCGTGAGGGTTTGAAAAAAATTAGACACGATTTTAATGCCGATTAAAAGTTTCTGAGAACGTTACAAGACAACTTTCTTCACACAGTGTGTTTTATCGCTCACGTTTCGAGTTTTTAAAATTATTAACTTTCATTCTAAGCAATTTTCTTGGCTTTTTACAACTTTGATCGAAAAGTCTTTCGTACGAGATGTACATTTTATTGAAGAATGAAGAAGAAAATCACTCGGGCGATTAATGAAAAGATTTTCCTTTATGTTGCTAAAGACGCGTTAGAATTTTGAGCGATTTGCATTGCATTATACAGATGAAAACACTGTTGTCTATAATAACAAGCAATGTTATTGTTGAATTTTGAAGTCAGACAGAAAAAGATTACGATTAAATAGACAAAGAAAATGGATTTTTCCATTGTTTGTGATGGACGTTTCCGTTTAAGAAGCTAGAGTTCTTAAAATAATTGATGTTAGACGCGTAGAAAAAAAGATTTACCGTCGATAAATTAGCGGAGAGCCAGCGTTTATTAGAAAATAAGACCTTGCGTGCTTGCGTTAAACGCTTTGTGATTGCAGTCGCAAGCGCAGGAAGGAATACCTGTTAAAAAAAGAAAAAAAAAAGAAAATAGGGCAGTGCCAGAAAAGGGAGAATCGAACAAAGGGCCCCGGGGATGAAACAGTGAGACAAAGCGCCTCGCGGCGAATAAAGAGTGCATCGAGCTCCACCAGGGCCAGGGGGGGGGGGAGGGAAAATAAAGAAAAGCGCGTCGCCGGGCCCTTGGTGCAGGCTCGGATCTGCGACTGTACGATCGTCAAGGAAGAAAGAGATTTCGTTATCTGCGCAGGGATACATGGGCGAGGTGGCGGGGGTAGCGATCATCTGGCAATGTCCGCGCGCGACAAAGGAGAGGAAGAGAGGCCCTCCCCGACGGGCAGGGGAGAGAGAGAGAGAGAGAGCGAGAGAAAGAGAGAGAGAGAGAGGAGGCCCCGCCGGGGTGGGGAAACGAGAGCATAAAAGCAGGCTCGCAAGAAAAGCTAGGCGCTGTGGTGTTCTGGTACCCCGCTAAGAGTGGTACACGACGTGAAGCGAAAAAAGAGAGAGTGCAACGCATATTTGACAGTCCAACATGGGACATCCACCCCGGCTCTTGACCGCGGGTCTCGTCGCCTGCTTCCTACTCGCGCTGATCCAGCCATCCCTGACAAGTAAGTGGACAATTGAAGCCATCTAATGAGGAAGTCCTCATTCGGCCCGGGGCTCCTCCGCTTATCAATCGAAAAATCCCGCGAGACGACACTCGATTCCGGTGACTTGAATGCCGCCTTCCAATACCTTAGGCGTTATTGTCCGACTTTTTCGCCGTTTATATATACGTTAGTCCGCATGTGGGAGACAAGTGTCCGAGGCTCGCGATTAAAGTTACATTCGGCTTTATTGCGCTCATCCTTCTCTCTCGAAAGCGCCAATCATCTAATTGCTTTCTTGCTTTGAAATTGCTTGGAAAATAGCATTTTCCGCGCGCGCGCGGAATAAACGAGCTTGCGAAAGTGGAAAAAAGAGAAACAAAAAAAAAAAAAAAACAAAAATCGGCAACGCCGCGCGCTCTCGACGCCAGCCGACGAGAGAGGTTCGTGAGTAAAAGTTCTAGAATGTTGTTTAAGCAAATTAAAGTGTCGAGACGGATTGAGAGCCGAGAGAGTATCGTCGCCCGCAATGAACCCCCGTACTAATGAAATGATTACCGTTTCCCCCCTGCCTGCGTTGGACCGGACATTTGGTAGATTGATCTGGCGTCCCTACTTTCCAGCGCTAGAATTCACACCGTCCTCCTCGGCGAACGCTAAAATATCAATTCGATCCGATGTGGAAAACCTGCCGCGGTGTACCTGCAGGTCTCTCTCGCTGATTCTTGCTGAGGCCGGCCGAGACTTCGGTTCATACAAGTCGATTAAAATGCTACATTTATACTCTCTTTTAACGACGAATCCCGCTCTAACAGCTTGCGTTCACATAATCGAATAACGTTATGACTTTATTTATTCGTTACATGCTAATTTATATCCGGCTTCAAAGGTTGTTCAATTACGGAGACACACATCCGAACGATTAGTTTTTCAAACTTTCTTCTTTTAAGCGTCGAGTTTAGAGAATTTAAAGCTTCGTTTTATTATTATTTAAAAATAATAACTTTGGTCGTTAAAGCTAACAGATCCCGCATTTTCTTTTATATAGCATTACGATATAAATCAGTTTTGATTGGCGCTAAAAAAAACTCTAGAAGCTGCATCTGACGGAAGTTAAACTTTATAGAATTCAACGAAAATTATTTACAACTTTTCATAGATGTGCCATTTATTAGTTTCGCGCAATTTTCATAACTCGAAACAATCTTTTGCTTTCGAAATCAAACTTTTTCTCGAAGGCACAGTTTTTCTCAATGATTAACGAACGACTTTGCAATCTGCAATTCGAACTAGAATTTTGTAGGAAAATAAACTTTCTGCAAACAGGCATCAGTGCTGCGATGTACAAGCAAGTAGTGGATTAAAACTGATTAGAAAGAATTCGGCCAGGATATGACACTGAGAGTATGATGGATGTTGAGAGTATTTAGTTAAACTAACGCCGAGCATCAAGACTCTGAATTCGTCTTTTCCGACAAGGAAGGTCAATGCTTGATATCTCGGAGCTATTTCGGCGTGTCAAAGGGCAATGAATGTTTTCTATGTGTTATAGGCGTAGATAATGATACATGTTGCTTTATATTAGAGTAGGAAAGCGACGTAGAATTTTTTTTTCCTTATTATGTCTATATCTTCTTTTTTTTTTATTCATAGATGATAGAATTTCGCAATACCCTAAAATGACCACCTTGTTGGCTCTACGGGTTCACTAAACTTTATCGCCTATTATCAATTACTTAGCAAGCCGTTTTGTAATGTAGGCCGATTATAAAATATATATTAATCATTTATAAGTTTTATTCTCAATTTTTGGTCAAAAAAAACTTGGTTCGCAAATATTAAATTTTCTTTCACGATGTTTATTCAAGTAGCCATTACTGTTTGTGCAAATCTAAACTATTCTACTTCAGCTTACAAATTAATAAAATCAATCCCGTTGACTTTCAATCGACTTTAACCTTTTCGATAATTTTATATTTTTAATTCGGTTGATAAATCCTTTTTATTTATCAGGTTGATAAGTGAAAGCAGAAAAGTAAACAACTAACAAGTAAAAATGCGTAAATTAAAAAAGAGGAAGGCAGCTCCGTTTCTTTTCAAGCACGCAGCAGAGAGTTTAATCTTAATAAATTTGAACGTGATTTTTTGCAATCCTCATTTTTTCTGAATCAAACTAATAGTTTAAAAATAGAATTTCTCAGATTGCAGGTCATAAAGAGTCGAGACGATTATCGTTTTATCAGCTACGACCTCACCACGAACTTTTCTTACATGAATGCATAAATATATTTTTTTCCTGAGGCTCCGATTATCTGAACTCAGCGAATAAGATTAATTATTTATTGTTTTTCGCTTTATCTCTTTCTTCATTTCTCCCAGAATTTATGTACAATAAATTAGATTATTGAATTATGAAAAGATTACTGGAATTAATCACTAGAATGAAGTATTATGAAGATCCTCCGCGGACATAAATCAAAGCTGGGATGTAATTATTTGAAAAAGTATCAGATATTTTCAGCTGAAAACATAATGTATTTTTATAATCTATTTATATCGATCAATCAGATATTTTGAAAAAAGAATTGTTTTTGAATAGTTTCTTTCTGATTTTTTCATAATAATTAATATGCGTAGTTTATTGAAATCTGGAAATTCTCGCTACTTTTTAATAACATACCTTTTATTTGTATTTTAGGTAGATGCACGGTTGGCTGCCATGGAAGTAAGTCCAAAATCTAAAATCTAAACGAAATAATAAATCTCTAATAAAAGCTTAAAAAGCAAATCTAATTATTAAATGTTTAATTTTTAGTGCACTCAGATCAGTCGTACAAAACAGGGCAGACATACACATATGCGTTAGAAGGCACGTCAGTATCAACAGTAAGCGAGGGTCAAGGCGAAGCAACACTAAAGCTCAAAGCAGACGTTGAGTTGGCCGTGAAACCAGACTGCATAAGGCAGATCAGGCTAAAGAACGTCCAAGTCAACGGAGCCGTAAGTATAGAGAATATCGGAATTTTCTGTATTCCTTGGCGCGCTTATTTTTTTTTCGATTGGACTGGAAATTGAACGATTTTTTTCACCATTTTTAGGCGGTACCGCAACAAGACCTCGAAAAGTACGCGCTCCAATTTAACTACCATCATGGGCACATCGACACGGAACTGTGTGCCGAGGAAGGGGACTCGCAAGCCTCTCTCAACATCAAAAGGGCTGTCATTTCCCTTTTCCAATCGTCCGTTTCCCAAGAGGAAGGCTCGACGAGCAGGCACGAGGTTCGATAAGATTATATATACATATTTTAAAAAATCCATAGTGATTGCCCTAATTCTATTTAGCACTAATTTCTTCTGGCTTTAGGTCGACATTCTGGGAGGATGTGTTACGGACTTTACCTTCTTCAAGGATGGAGACGTTCAAGTCGTCAACAAAGACCGAAACCTGAACCTCTGCTCCAACCGGGAAAATATCAAGCAAGGTCTCTTCTCCGGCATCGTCAACCCGAAAGCCGGTGTTCAATCGACTCCCATAATCGGCGCTTACCAAAAGGTCGAGCAGCGATTTAAGAACGGAGTTCTCGACAAAGCCGTCTCCACTGAAACCTACAAGCTCAGGCCCTTCAGCAACGGTGATGCCGGTGCCAAGACCGTCGTCGAGACGGTCTTGACCTTCAAGGGAACCAAGGGAGACAGTCCCGCAGCACCAGTATCGCTGCCGAAATCACTGATCTTCGAAGCTCCCCACCTCATCGTCAAATCGTCCGTCGAGAGCATCGAGAAGGCTCTCCAACCCATCCACAAGGAAGATTCGGAACCCGTCAAGGCCGACGAAGCCCGCAAGTTCTCCGAGCTCATCAGGGTTCTTCGTACCAGCAGCAAGAAGGACATTCTGAAGGTTTATCACAGCATCAAGGCTGGAGCCGGCTACGACAAGGAGAGAGACAAGAAAGTACTGTTGGACGCTTTGTACCGCACCGGAACCGGCGAGGCGGCCGAAGTCGTCGTTGAACTCATCAAGAACAAAGAGATCACCGACCTCCAAGCTCTCCTCTATTACGCCAGTCTCGCATTTATCCAGCACGTTAACCTTCCGTCCGTAACGGCTATTACCACTCTTTTGGATCAACCGAACTTATCGCGCATTGGATACTTGGGTATCGGTCAAATCATCGGCAAGTACTGCCAGCAACATTCCTGTGAAAACGTTCCTGAAATTAAGACTGCCTTGGAGAAACTTGTCGCCAAGATTAAGGACGGAAAGGCCAATAAACGTTCCGACGAAAATGTGATAATCGCAGCTCTCAAGGGCTTAGGAAATGCCAAGTATTTAGACGAGGCTACATTGACCAAAATCGCCAACATTGCCACGGACAAGAAAGTTCGCAATAGAGTGCGAGTAGCGGCCATCGAGGCATTACCAACGAAATGCGCCATGGGATGGAAGAACATTCTCAGCAAGAGCTTCGCGGACCAAGAGGAAGACAGTGAGATCAGGAATAAAATTTACTTGGCGTTCGTCGAGTGTCCTTGCAGTAAAATTGCCGGAGTTGTAAAAGACGTTTTGGACAAGGAACAGACTTACCAAGTCGGCTCCTTCATCACTTCCCATTTGCGCAACCTCCGTGCCTCTGCTGACCCATTCAAGCAGCACGCCAAGGCTCACTTCGGACAGATCAAACCTCGCACGAAGTTCCCCGAGGATTTCCGTAAATTCTCCTTCAACAACGAAGTCTCTTACAATTTGGACGCCTTCGGCCTTGGCTCCACCGTCGAGAGCAACGTCATCTACAGTCAGAACAGTTTCGTTCCGCGTTCGGCTTCTCTCAATCTGACCAGCGAAATTTTCGGACACTCCTTCAACTTCTTGGAGCTCGACGCGCGTGCCGAGAACCTCGACCGTGTCATTGAACTTTTCTTCGGCCCGAAGGGGGTAGTTACCAGTCAAAAACCCGAGGACCTGGTTCAAGACAGCTACGGTTACGTAAATAATTTAGCCGAGCACATTAAGGAACGCTTCCGGAAGACAACTCGCGGCAAAAGGGAAGTCAAACAGGCGGACGTTGACAAATTCGCCAAGGGTGTCCAGTTGAGAAGAAACGAAGTCGACGAGGATCTCGATCTTGACCTGGCCATCAAATTGTTTGGCGTTGAATTGGCGTTCTTGAGTTACGAAGGAACGAGCAAATCCTACACACCCCAACAAATTGTCGACAAAATCTTTGACGTCTTCGATCAAGGCGTTGGTAAAATTAAGAATTTGAACTACGATGTCGAAAATCACATTCACTTCCTCGATGCAGAATTCGTTTATCCCACTGGATTGGGTGTCTCCTTGAATTTGGGCGTTACCGGCTCCAGCGTTGTTCGTACCAAGACTAACACCAAAGTCGATATCCCAGCCATTATCTCTGACCCCAACAACGCGGCTGTTAAAATTGCAGTTGAACCCAGTGCTTCCATCGAGATCGTTGGAGATCTCCTCATTGCCGATGGTTTTGGCGTTGAATCAGGAATCAGACTTGTCAGCACCCTGCACACTGCCACTGGTTACGATCTGAACGTAAAGGTTCTGGATGGAAAAGGTATCGATGTCAGTCTTGGAGTACCAAAGAGGAAGCAGGAAATTATCAGCATTTCCAGCGACGTTCTGTTCAATACTGGAAAACCAGACAAATATACACCTATCAAATTCGGCAAAGGAAAAGAGAGATCAGACTGCTTTGACCAATTCACTGCCCCATTGGGACTTACCGTTTGCGGACATCTGTCTTACCCGTACGACAACTTTGCTTCTCTTCAGAAGAAACCATTCTATCCCCTAAGCGGACCTTTCCAATTCAAAGTATCGATCGAAAATAACGACGTTTCCAGCTACCACTTCAAAGCATTTTACAACGACAAAAATCCCAAGGACCGTTCCGTCGAAATCCTGCTGGAAACGCCAAACAGCAGAACTAGTCGCTATGTTTCGCTTCTACTTCAAGCAGCAACTGAACCCGATCCCAAAGTTAAGGTTGAATTCGATTCACCCATCAAAAAAGCCTCAGCCGAAGCAGTTATTAAGCGAAGCGCTAAAGAACAAACTTTAACCGTCAGCGTTAAAAACGATCAAACGGAATACTTTGCTCGGGCTGGAGTTGAAAGTCTTGGCGGTAGCAAGTACAAGCCTATCCTTGAGTACAAGGTTCCAGAACACCTTGAAAAACTTGCCGGTTCTAAGAGCGGTAAAGGTAAAGGAGGCCAAGCTCACCAAGTTCAAGGAACCGTCGAAGTGGCGGATCACGACGGTGGCAAAAAGTACGTGTTCAACGACGTTCAGTTGGTTTCTAACGGACGCAAACTCGTTGGAATTGACGGTAACGCTGTATCCACGCCAAAATCACTCGAGATCGACGTGAGCGTTAACGTTGCCGAAGAAAAATTGGGAATCAAGGTCGATGGAAAACGACTGGGAGAGCTTCATTATACTTTGTCTGCCTCTGCATTGCCCGCAAAGAATCTTGCGAATTCCTTTGGTATCGAGTGGGAATACCACCGACAAAAGACCCAATTTGATCACAAATTTGCATTCGTTCAAGGTGCAGATCTTAAATCTCAGGATAATCGCCTTCAACTTGTCCAGAAAGCTGAATTTAATCCCGAGCCCGAGAAGTTTATTGTATCCATTGAAAATAAACTCACTTATCCCAAAGTAGGCCTTAAAGTCAAACTCGATGGAGCTCTGACTAAGAAATCTCTAAAGACCGAAATCGAATTAAAGTACGACAAAGTGAAATTCGCCGTTGATCTCGAAGGTAAAATAAACACCAATAAACAAGGTGACTATGAAGTTGAATTCGACGCTGAAGTCCTCGAAAATAAAATTAAGCTTGAATCTAAGAGAACAATCATTGATGATACTAAGAGCAAATTCCAGAATTCCTTGAAACTGACACCAGGTGGAAATTATAAAGCCGATGCAACTGTTAAATGGCAAGTGAAGAAAAACGACGTTAATGTAGCAGTTGATGCCGATGTCAATGTTAATGATAAGAAAATCAAATTGGACACTGGACTGGAATGTACCCCGGACAAGCTCAACAATCACATTCAGTTACTTGCTAACGGAGCTAAATACATTGATTACAATCTGAAAATTCATCGTGGTCAAAATCCTAACGGAAACCTTGTGCTTAATTTGAAAAATTATTTGACAGCCAACGGACAATTCACCTACCAAAATGGAAAAGGTAATGGAAACATTAACATCGACATTCCGAAAATTAACAGGAAGATCAAAGGTAGCGGAGATATCACTGTCACTGGTTCGAAGCATGTTGCACACGTTGAACTTGCCTACGATGCTGAGAAGGACCCGAGCAAGAAAGTCAAACTTTCGACAACTTTCGATATCACAAAGACCTCTCTAGTTTCTGAAAATGTCATCGAAATCTTGACTTACAAGACTGTCGTCAACGTTAAAGGAAAGCACACTGGAGATTATTTGAATGGCGAACAAGATTACGACGTTGCGATAACTCTTCCTAATGGACGTTACCTAACCAGCAAAGGAAATCGCGTGGCGAAGAAGAACGACGACAAACTTGAGGTCAAGGCTTCAGGAGAAGTTGCTGACTACGTAACTAAGGGTGGCGAAGGTAGAAAAGTGCTTGTTTCTTCGAATGCGAACGTTGCTAGCATGAAGGAACGGCTTTTCGATTCGAGCTATGAAATCAAATACATCCACACCGACGGCAAAGATCTTGTAACCAACGTTGTCATCAAACACCTTGGCCAGCCAAACTCTGAAAAGAAGTCAGCAGTAGTCGACGTCGCCACTTCGGGCAGTCTCGTTTCGCAAACAGCAGCCGTTAAGACAGCAGTAGACTACGACAACGATAATGTCGCTGTTCAGGTCTCTGCGAATCGTGGAAGCGACCTTGCGCTCAAGGTAGGACACAATTGATTTACTTATTCTGCAAGGATTTAGAAAAAAAAACATATTGAAATTGTATTAAAATGTTTCAGAGCAACGTGAACTACGGCCGCGGAAATCAAGTTGACAAGCCAGCCACGTTCAAAGGTTTCGTCGAGGCTAAGCTCCCAAGTGACAAATTGAAAAATATCAAATTTGAATTTGACGAAACATTGCTCGATCAGTACGAGGACAATGGAATTTTTGAATATACTAAGAAGAAGGTACTCACGTACAACGACGACCAGAAAATCACTCACGAAGTCTACTTCAAGAGCGTTGGAAAGAGAGATTACAATGATCTCGGCAAATACGAGCGCACCTTCACTGGCTCTTGGAAAGTACTCGATAAACCTGCTCTCACTGTCACCGAAAACTACAAAGACGATCTTACCGGCGAATCGAAAACCGCCCAAGAAAAGTTCAGCATCAAGTACGGAGAGAAAGCAGTTACTGGTGATGTAAACGTACAATGGCAGCAAGAATTCAACAAGATCGCCGTCAACGGAAAATTCACGACTCCACTTGAGAAATTGAAGAACATTGACCTTCAGGTCGATCACAAGGTAGCTTTCATTTTCACAATAAAATACCTGCACCGATATTGCTTTTCGAATGTTAATAATGTAACCTTAACGATATTTTTAGAGAGAAAATGAAAAGTCCAGAAAGACCGACGTTACCGTCGTAATCGATGGGGTGAAGTACACTCAATCAACTGAAATTATCCTGGAAGAAACACCTGGAATCCATATTGTTTTCACTTGCCCTGCAGGAAAAACTGAATTACTATCGAAATTCAAAAAATTAGGAGAAAATGAATACCAAGGTTCGTGAAAATGTTGCAAAATCATTTTGTATTATTTTTATCCCTACAGTATTCGAACGATTTACAAATAATGATTTTGATGTTTTTTTTTCCAGGCGAATATGCTTTAGTGACACCTAAAGGATTCATCAAGGCTGATGGACGCGTAAAATTAGAAAACGTCGACGACTTCGTCATTAACGTTAACTTTGACAGCGACAAAATCAAATACCGCAAACTGCACGCAGAAATAGTGAACAAACCAAGCTCTCAAGATGGCAGAAGAATTTTCATCACCGTCACTTCTGAAGGCAAGAACCTCGTCACTGGAAGGTAATAATACTTGTTAAAAAATTTCAAATTCGTACAATCACTTGAAGTGCTAAATACGGAAACTCAAATTACAGCACGAATTACAAGAAGCACGAAGAAGAAAAGAAATTAACCGTCGAAGGTAGCGGCAGCCTGAAGATTGGAGAGAATACAAAGAGCTCCTCCTTCAAGTTTGTGCGCAAGGCTCTCACGAAGGAAGCTGACAAGGAGGTCGGCGTTGCTATCATTCTCAACTCCAGCTTCGGCCCTTCGGCGATCGTCGGCGAATTGAAGCTCTCCGACAAGGAAGTTCTCGTGTTCAACAGCTACTGCGAGCAAAGCAAGGATTGCGCGCATTTCAAACTGCAATCCACTCTCGACACAGACCGTAAGTGATTGATTACAATATAAATACTCGTAATATTATTTGAACGCTGTGTAATTGAGATTTTATCTTAATTTTTAATAGATCTTACCCACTTAAACCACAACCTCCAAGTCGAAGTGAACCTTAAGAAGTTCAACGTTCCGGTTGAATTTGGATTACTGTCGAGCACGAAATACGCCGATTACTCCCTCGACCACCAGGCCAATCTCTATCTTCATTCCTCGAAAGATCGTACCCAGTATACGTACCACCTGTACCGAAACAAGCGTGAATCCGGTGAGCAAAAATACTTTTTTTTAACGCTAATTCAAATAATATGTTTAATTACTGTATGTAACAAAACGGTATTTTATTTCAGCCGCTGTACTTTCACTCCCGAGTCGCGAGCTCGCCATCGTCGCCTTCCACGATGTGCCAGTTGTCAAGCACTCTGGCGCTTACAAGATTGACGTTTCACTGTACCTGGACAGAAAGAACAAACCCACTGAAAAGACCAGCCTGATTTTCTCTGGTAACGTAAACGTTGACAAGAACACTGTGGGCATCAACGGAGAAGCTAAATTCACGTATCCGCAACAAACAAAGGTTCGTAAAATTAATGTTCACTTTTATCAACTTGATAAAAAAAAAAAAACTAACATTGAGTTACTTTAATTTTCAGGATATGATCGTTAGTGGAAAATTAGTTGCCGGAGGCGAACAAATTCTTGACGCCAACGTAGACGTAGACGTATTCAACAGCAAGCACGACAAGATCACCGCTTCTGCTAAACTTGTCCGTAACGAAGTGCAAAAGGGCTACAACGTTACCGGAAACTTCAACGTTTACAGCAAGGGTCAGAAATTGGACGTGAAATCGAGCCAGCACTTTGCTGCAACTCCCAACTCCGTTGACGCTGGTGCCAGTCTCTCTTACACCGACAAGCAACAAAAACCAAAATCCGTTGGCGCTTACTTGCTGGCTAACCCACAGCAGGTCGACGTTTACGTCTATGTTCCTGGAAAGGATCTTGTCAAGTCTCACACTGCCATTACCGTTACCAAAGACACCCAGACAGTCAACAGTGAAACTGCCATCCTTGGCCACAAACCCATCGTTGCAAACCTCATACTTAAGGACTACAACAGCTTCAAATTCGATTACGGGCAAAAAGGTAAACTAATATCTACATTGTAAATTTTAACGTTTATTTAATTAATGACGATTGTTGCAATATTGTTTTATCAGACGACGCGAAGAATAAGATCGTTGCCAATGGTAAAGCCGTGATTGGACAGCTCGCTGAAATTCACGCCGATGCAATTAAAGACGGCGCTAAGCAGGAATTGTTCCACTTCTTGATTCATCTTGACGAGGGCAAATTCATGAAACCAGACTTTGCTTACAACAACAAGAACATCGTTGTTCTCATTGTAAGTGTTTAAAACAAAAAAACAGGAATTTTATATCAAAGCAATGATTTTCAATTTAATAATTGCTTATTTTTCTGTTAAGAACCGATACCGCGAACGCTTGACTGAAGCCGTGAAAGAAGGAAAACAAGTCAGCGAAGAAATTGGCAAAGAAATTGTTGCCGAATTCAAAGATCTTTTTGAACACTTGAAAAAGGCTCAACCAAGCTTGAAGCCTCTCATCAGCTACTTTGAAGGTGAATTAACGAAACTGAAGAACGAGCTTCACGCCGACCAGACCATCAAGGAAATTCAAGAAATTCTGTAAGTCCAATATTAATTTGATAATTATTCACAAAATGCGAGAACAGAAAATAATTTCTCGTTCCAATTGCAGGAACAGGACCTTCGGCGGATTAATTGCCGCTATCACCCAGTCTGCGAAGAAATTCATCGAAAACTTCGAAGACTTGCGCATACAGCTCAACGACATTTGCACCAAATTGCAGGATGCCGTCAAGGCTACTTACCCTCAACTGAAGGAGTCCTTCGACAAGATCTTCCAACTCGGCGTCTCGATCTTCGACAGTTTCACCAAACTGGTCACCGTCTACATCGAGGCCATTCTCAAGGTTTTGAACGAACATCAAAAGGACATCGAACAGCTTGTCTCCGTTGCGGCCGAACTCGTCCAGGACGTCGCGAGGATCATTTTCAAGGGCATCAGTCAAGTCGAGAAGGAAGTGCAGGAATTCGTGCAATTGTTGGTCCAACAGGTGCGCGTACTTCCCGTTTACGAAATGGCTTTGAACGCCTACAAGGAGCTCTTGAACTACAAGGTTCCAGACTACATCGTCAGCCCCATCGAGGAGTTCTGCGTCAATGTCAAGAACTTCCTGCCGACTCAAGAACTCAAGGACTTGTTCTCGACTGTTTACAACTACATTCTTAAACACGTCAAGCACCAGAAGGTAAATTAATTTTCCAATAAATTTTCAAAATTCACTTTCGCTAAATACAGATTTTAATACGAAATTTTTCTTTAAATAGGTCGACGATTCAAGCGAAGTCAAGAAGATCTACTCGCAGGCATTGAACGCCATCCGCTCGATCATTGCTCTTCTGCAAAATCACGCTACGATCGAGAACGTCTTTGGCTTCTTGGAGCACCAGCTGCCGATCGACGTAAGCTACTTGAAACGTCTCCCGGGACTTTCGACCATCCGCTTCTCCGTGCTGAAATTGTTGGTCAGCGGCGAGCTGCCCACAGTCACCGACGTTTACTTCGCTTACAGGTATTGCAAATTTTTTTCCTCCGAACTAAGTGATTTTTTTTCAAATACGACATCGATTCAACGTCGTCGTTACTTCCAGACCGATCTTACACCTCGAAGACTCCATTCCACCGGCTAAGAAATACGGTTACTTCACCGACGGAGGCTACTTCGTCAGCTTCGACGGCAAACAATTCGTCTTCCCTGGAACGTGCAACTACATCTTGGCCCAGGACATGCAAGACGGCAACTTCTCCATTATCGGTGAATACGCCAACGGTAACCTCGTCAGTGTCAGTGTAACCGAACCCGGCGAGAGCGTCACCCTCAAGTCCAACGGAAACGTAAGTTGAAACCAGCTGAATTTTTTTTTTGTTTTTTTTGCCTCTTATATTAAAGTTTGCTTAATTTTTCTCTCCAGCTCCTCGTTAACAACAAACCGGCCGAGTACCCAGCCAGCACCAAGAACATCGACGCCTACCTGACCGTCCCAGTCCGCAGAATCAAGTCGAAATTCGGCACCAAGCTCGTCTGCACGATCGGAACATCCATGTCCTGCTACCTGCGAGTATCCGGCTTCTACCACGGCAAGCTCCGCGGTCTCCTCGGCGACGCCAACAACGAGCCCTACGACGACTTCATCCTGCCCAACGGCAAGATCGCGGGCAGCGCCTCCGAGTTCGCTAACGCCTACAAGCTGAACCCGTCGTGCGGCGCCGCCGCCGCCAAGGACGCCGAGGCTCCACGAACGCCGGTCTGCACCAAGTACTTCTCCGGCAAGTCGTCCCTGAGCCCGTGCTTCAACTACGTCGATCCCAGACCTTACCGCGCCAGCTGCGACCAGCTGGTCGCCGGCGGACCCAAGCCCGGAGCCTGCGTCGTTGCCTCCGCTTACGTCACCGCCTGCTTGGTTCAGAACATCTTTGTCAGCCTCCCCAACGACTGCGGTAAGACTAGGAGTACTAATTTTTAACGTCGATTTTTAAATACGGTCTTTTATAAGCGGTATAATTCACGTTCGCATGCTTTGTTGTTACAGTTAAGTGCAAAGTCGGAGACAAATTCATCGACGGCGGTGACAGCTTCAGCGTCAAGATCCCGAAGAAGCAGGCCGACATTATTTTCGTTGTCGAGCAAGAGGCCGACAATGAGAAATCGTTCAAGGAGCTCATCAAGCCGCTGATGAACGAGCTGAGAACGGAATTGAAACAGCAAGGAATCACGTGAGTGTCCGATAATTCGGGTGTAACGACTGATTGTCAAATTTAAATAAAACTAAAAATGTTCCTTGTCGTTTTAGCGACGTATTCATCGGTCTCATTGGATTCGGCGAGGGCATGAAGTGGCCGAAACACTACACCTCGAACAATAACGTCAACATCGAAGGCGGAGACCTCAGCCACATGACATTTACCAACAAGCGCGAACCAATTGTCACCTTGGAGGTAATTTAAATTTAGCGATAGTAGACCGGGTATTTCAATAAAAATCTTAAATATGCTAAAAAAATTGCTTTGTAACGCAGGAAGCGAAAGAGGACAAGCAAGGACACAAAAAATTGGACTATCTCAGGCACAAGCTGGACGTTGAACTTGGAACATTCAAGCTGACCGACGCCTACGAAGCCGCTATCAGATATCCGTTCAGAGCGGCCGCTGCCAAGGCCGTCGTCGCCGTTCTCAGCCAGCCCTGCGAGAAGAGCCCGCTATCGCCGTTCTCCGTGAGTATAACTGCGGTTGACAATAACTCTCGTATCCGATTCGAAGAGTGAAAATAATAATTACGATGATTTTTTTTTTAGTTCCAAGACTACAGACTGTTCCTCGGACGCAACGTGTACCAGAAGCTGGGTCTGACTTACTACCACGTGTCGCCCTTGAAAGATTTGGAAGTATCCGGTAAAGCCCAGAAGAACATCGTCGGCTACGATAAGGACAGCGTGTACACGTTCGCCGACAGCAAGAAGAAGCCCCTGGAAGGCAACAGCGAGCTGAAGAACAATCTCGTTCAGACCGGAGGCGACGTCTGCGCCGCTTTCGCAATTAACGTAAGTGCGACTTGAATATTTATACACCAACAGGAAACATGGACGAATATACAATAATTTTGAAACAAATTTCTCCCGCAGGTGGGCGGTGCCGCGTTCAGCTCGAACAATTTCCTGGAGGCCAAGCCGAACCAGCAGTCGCAGTATCTGAAGGTGGCCGCCAGAAAAATCTCCGAGGATCTCGCGTCCACGGAGATCACCGAAGACTGCGTCTGCGGCGTCGAGGCAGGTTACGGTAACACGGCTCAGGTCGTCAGCCGCCCTCACTGCAAGGTCGTCGATCGCCACGACAAGCGCGACAAATAATTCCTCTCTTCCTGGATTTGTAACGGAAATAATTTTCTAACCACCTCCGGCACTAATGTTGTAACAAAAACGGAACAAGAATACGCAGTTTATTATTTTGTTATGATAAGGGTGCTAAACGACACTTTTTTTTATATTTGCTATCAAAAAAAAATAATAATAAGGAATCGAACGATCAGTCCGCTTGGAAGCAGCTCTTTTTTCTTTTCTCGTTAATAATGATCTGAAACTATAATAACTGATAAGCCTAAGAAACGTATTCTAAGAGTATTTAAACTTGTTTGATGTATTTTGTAAAAAAAAAAAAAATTTTTCCCTTGTGTATATATAAGTATGAATTGAAATTTATTCTCTTTAGTCCACGTTTAAAAAAGGAGGACTGTCGTAAAAGACGCACCCCTGGTAACGACTGACTATTATCGAATTATTTTTATATAAAGATATATAAACGCGTCTCCTCATAAAAAAAAAAATTGCATGATTGCCCCCAATCATCGGTTGGTTCATGTATACGCGAGATACTGTGAATTGTGAATAAACATGTAAACTAATAATGCGTCTTTTGTTTCTATTTTTCTCTCTCGCACCTTGCACAGTTTCACGTGTATTTATACTTACGAGGGGCATTAAATTTTTTTTTTAGAAAGAAAAACTTTAAATTTCACCATGTATCCGCAGCCGGAATTAAATAGCTTTTTGCTTGGATTCGAGCCGCACGTGTCGAAAAATATTATCAATCGAGTCATTGATAAAGGTTATATCAATCAAGAGTATAAGTTAAAAAAAAAAAAAAAAAAAAAATCCGTTTCAAAACACTTTTTAGTAACAAGATATACGAATCATTATTCCGTAGGCAGGTTCATAACGACTACGTCGAGTCTGTTTCAATCGGAATTGTTAAGATTAGCATCTACTCAGCCACAGTGTTATGCTCCTCACGTTGACGTGACTCGGGCACCGTACGGCTTCGGCTCTTTTGCCCTACCCAAACTCGTAAGATTATATATCCACAATACTGATGCAGATTCATTTATTTTAATCTAACCGAATTACCGCCCCCCCCCCAAGCGAAGAGAATTGCACGACAAAGATCCACTGGTCGTCAGACAAGCGGTGACAAGTTTGGGAGACCTTTTGCACGATCCCAGGCAAACGTTACAGGCGGTAGAGCTGAAAATTCCCGACAGGTAAAAAACGTTTAAAAATAAATGTAGGATGCGGTCGTATATACAAAATTTTATACCTCCTCCACGAAGTCGCAATTAAATAATCACGTATCAGTATCAGTTTCGCCTTGACTAATAAGCCGCTATCAACTTCCTTTTTTCAGAGAAATGTGTAAAAAAATAAGCAATATGGAAATGAAGCAGAGTCGCTTTTAACTGTTCCCGCTAGAAAATATTGGAAAAAGTTTTTATACACTTTTTCCTTTACAGTATTATGATCGTGAAAAAATTATTACTTACCTTTAAGAGTTACGTTCGGTAACGACACACATACAGATATTAGATATTGCGCTTAACATTTAAAGCAAGAAAACTTTTCGCCGCTGCTCATACGAAAACTTGACTCTGCGCTATAAATTTTCGATAGTTCATAAAAAGAGTTGATGGGCGCGCGATTCGTGAAAAAAAAAAAATTTAGTGCAGCCGTAACATTACGAAATCTAGGGCACTTAAGAACAAAGCTCATAAATTTCGAAATGTCAGCTACGTAAATTTAAGAAAAAAACTTTTTATTTATTAGCCCGAATTTAAGGGCGGGGAATTTTTTATCATATAAAACGGGACACTTCCGTGCCTTATTCGAGTCTAAAAAATTTTATTAAAAACGGTAAAAAATCTATTAAAGAAAATTGAAGTTGTTCCGAATATAATTCAGTCCCTTTTCCTATATTAAAACAAAATGGATTTACTCGTTCCGAGTGTCGCGCGAATGAAACTCTGTTCCTTGCAGACTCGCGGATCTCCTCACGTCGGACGACCCTTATTTGCGAGAACGAGTGGCGATGATTTTCAAGACAATAGCGAATCAAGCGGCGGGAAGGGAGGCAATTCTGGAGAACCTCGACGTGATCGCCAATTTAGCGGCGGGCCTCGACGATCTCTCGGCGGCCGTGCGATTAAAAGTGGCGGAGGCCCTGGAAACTTTGGCTCGCGATTACTGCTGTTAATTATCGACACACTTGTTTCTCTTTACCGTCGCCGCCGATTAGTTTCCACTGTTCTAATTTACGTTTTTGCGCAGCCGGAGATTTCTTGTGCGTTTGCGGCTTCGTCGGATTCCTGACGCCGAAGCTTTATCACGAGAAAAGTCACATATTGGTAAAGGCCCAATAAAACAGCCCCGGATCTTCGTCGATTTAATATCTGCACTTTCGCTCTCTCGCAGATGGTGTATCTGGAGGCGCTGAACCTGCTCCTTTATCGAAATATAAAAGCCAAAGCCATCGAGGGCGGCACCTTTGACGAATTGATGAAATTGTTGAAGAGAAAGGACGAGCGGCTCTTGTGCAAAGTTTTGTCGTGCCTGCGAGTCTTGTGCGAGGATCCGCGCGGCAAGGAAAAAGCCTGCCAAACGGATTTACTGAAAATCCTCTTTCCCTTCCTGAAAGACGAGGTTCGCAAAATTTCGAATATTGTACTCCGAGAGCCGCGCTCGAACACGGCGCGTTTACGCGTGTCGACGAAATTTTTCAGAGGGAGTCGTTGAACGTCGAGGCGGCCCAGGTCGCCTCGTTCGTCACGGTGACGACGGCGGGCAAGCTACGAGTTCTCGAGCTGGGAATGCTGCCGACGCTGCGTTGTTTAATATCCAAGTGCCGGTGCTCTTGCGACCTGCTGCTCGCCACGATGAAGGTACATACCGACGGCAGGAGCCTTAAGGAGGTGGAATTTCGATTGTTTATTTTTTCGCGTTTTAGATTTTGAGCAACGTCGCGGAGGCGCCCGCGGGCCGCAAGTTGCTGCTGGGGAGTTACATGAACTTTATCCAAGGCATCGACACGGGCTGCCTCGAAATTCTGGAGAATCAGAAACGGACGCTCATCTCTATTATTTGCTGGAAACCTTAAAAAGACACAATTTCTATAATAAAATGATTGCAAAAACTTATGCTCGACCGTCTTTCTTTTATTTTCCACGAATCCCGAATCAAAATAGCAATTAAGAGATTAAAAATAAACCTGCCAGCATATATTTATAGAAACTGCGTGCACGTTTTGGTCTTTAAAATTTTGAAGGTTAGTCAGACGACCGGTGCGAGCGCGTGACGCGTCCGTCGAGCAGAGGTTAACACCATAAACAATGGATTTCATCGAGGCGCTGACCATTCCAAAGAGAGCCGGGTAAGATTTCGCGGATATTCCCTCGTGCTCGAATCCCTCACCGATCCAACTTTCCAGGTTGAAGTTCGGCGTACCGCTGGAGGAGCTGTGCGAGCGCGGCGTCTTCCACGAGGGCTTGAAAGTGAGCGTCCCTCTGGCTTAAAACATCGAGGCGCTGATCTCTACCCGTTTCAGGATCTATTCCTCAAGGCTTACGCGAGCGCCGCGGAAGAGGGTTATCCGTGCGAGGGCGAGGAGGAGGAGGAGGAGGAGAAGGAAGAGGAGGAGGAGCCGGGGGTGCTGAGGGCCCTAAAGTAAGAGCTTAATAAAGTCGAAGAGGCAGAGCTTACGAGGACGACTGCTCTCGCTCGGCGCAGGTCCGGATCGGGCGGCCAGGGCTCCCTGTCGCAGCGGCTGCGGCTGAAGGGCCAAGCGGAGGCGGGCGAGTGGCTGCTGCCGGCGCAGACGCCGCCGGGCGCGCCGCTCTGGCTGCTCCGTCACTTTCTGGGTCGGCTGCCCCAGCCGCTCCTCCGAGGTACGCGCGAAGCAAAGGGAGGAGGGGGGGGGGGTGGAAAACACCCTCGCTCTCACGCTCTCGGTTTCTTTTTCGCAGACGGGATCTGGAGGCAGCTCGCCCGAGTCTGCGGACGAGGGATGGACGAGGTGGACCGTCGGGGGACGATTGCCAGGATCGCCCTGTGAGCAGCGAGACAAAGCAAAGAATATAATGTCCCTTAAGTATCCTCTTCCGCCGCTGCGGTTATTGTCGAGTCGAAAGATTGTCGGTTTTTTTTTTTTTTTTTTTTCAAAATGGCCTGCGAAAGGATTTATTGATTATATATTTAAAAGCGTCGACTACTGCGACGTAATGAATCGGTTTATCGATGCTTGCGTATATCGTTTAAGGTCGGCCAGGGCGTTAAACCAGCTGGAATTCGAGACCCTGGCGCTTTTAGCGCTGCTCGTCAGGAATTTATGCTTAAAAAGGCGGACGGGGGAGCTGCACGACGGCGCTGTTAATGCGCTCGGTCAATATTTTATAGCTTCGATTATTGCGCGGCCGTTCAGGCCGGGCTTGTACACCGGCGTAAGTTCGCAGGGGGGCGTTTGACACCCTCCCTCCTATATCGTTTTTCAAAGCCCGCAAAGAGTTCATTATACGCCCCGTGATAATCGTGTCGTTCGCAGCTCGATAAAGAGTGCCAGCCGCTCCTCGTCTTTCTCGCCGAGCACTGGCGGCTCGTTTTTCAGGAATCAACGGAGGCTCCGATCTGCGCCACGCCGAGTCAAGCCGAATTGGAGGAGAGGATCTGGAATCGCGGGACGCGGCTCGGCAGGAGAAGGAGTTACAGCAAGTAATTCGAGACATATTTTTTTTTTATCTCGCAATTATAATGTACTTTTTCCATTACGCCGCTGCGGACGATGTACGGTTGAAACTTTTTTGACATTGCATCATCCGAGTCTCTCGCTTACAGCCTAAAAGTCGTTCTATCTTTGAATCGGAGAGGCCAGACATTTGTGCAAATACGGTCGATTTAAATTCTTTTCGGAGCTAATTACTAAAAATATTTATATATTTCGGTATCATTAAACAAAGAGTTTTCACGTTACACAATTTTAGATTTATAGGCTTCGAGTCATTCCTCATTATTCAGGATAACGAAGAGTCAAAGGAAAGCTCCGAGACCGACGTGGACAGCGACTGTTTACTTAAGCGGATCGCGAACGATGATTTGAACATGATTAAAAGGGATTTAGCGCTGAGCCGAAAAAATGCCTTGAAAAAGGTCCCCCGGGACGAAAGCTCGCCGCGCCGCAAGGATCCTAATATTGAAAATATAATCTCCGAGGTCGAGGCGCTGAATGCCCAACTTAAGCAAAGTGAGCGTCATTTTTGTAGTATAATAATCGGAAAATTAAATCGAGACCGATGCTCGGAGCACAGCTTGTGTTTGACTTGGCTTACTTAATGAAAAGCTGTTCAAACAAAACCTTCCCCGACGTTCAATCTGAGCGTTCGTTTATCTTTTTGCGCGAAATCAAGTTTCGATTGTTCGACTGTATTAAAAGTCAATGTTTATTCAAAAGTGGATTATTTTCTACGAGGCATCGACGCGCGGCTCTATAAGCGAAACCGCTGTAATTCTTGGGCTAAAATGCGTCACATCGCAAACACAATATCGATTCTTCCACCAGTCTTGGGATATTTACGGAATTTCATGAGTTTTAATTTATATCTTCCACAGAGTTTAACGCCAAAAACCGCATGACAAAGGAGAGGCTCTTCTCGCAGATAAGCGCATCAGATTTTTTCAATTCAAAAGCAAACGACATCTGCGAAAGTGAGAAACGCGCTCGAAACGTTGGCTCGAAATCCGACTGTCGGGACGATACATTATTGCTGAACGAGGGCAGAGAAAACTTAATCAGTCGGTTTGGGGATCGAAGAGTTATTGGAAAGCCAATCTTTACCGACGATGAATTTTTCAGCGTTTGCGATTCGGAGTCCGAATTTAGTAATTAAATTATATACTTTGAATAATACTGCGACCTTTTTGTTGAAAGAGATATTAATAAATTATATAAAATCAAAATAGAGTAATAAATTATGCATTCCCTCGAGGTATCCATCTAAAAAAACAAAAAAAAACCGAGCTTTTCCGAGCGATAAATTCGCGAATGGTCAAATAAAAGTTTCGAATAAATAAAGAAGTATTTGTACAAAGTTTGTAAATCAAGGCACGCCTGTGTAGGAGGAAATGTTTTGCAGACTGTCATGCGAGTGATATCATTTTGATACAAAGCCATTCCGGCAAACTAATTCTGGCATAAATTAATTACGGTCGGGGGGAGAGGCCGCGCACGAACATCCAGGTTTCTCAAATTAGGGATTCTCTATTCAGGACGTAATTTGCATTGAGAAGCGTAATTAGACAACAATAGAAAGCGCAGCCGTTAATGAAATCTAGGCGGGGAGAAGAAAAAAAAAAAGATGTATTTTCGCGCTAATCGAGAGCCCCTGACTTACTTTGAGCACAAAACCCGACTCTCCTCTACTGTGTGAGGCTCGAGCGCTTTGTGCGTGTCGTGCCCTAAGCACGCGAAGGTCGAAGTTGAATATACTCGAGATTACAAAGTGGTTGTCAGTTTTCTAGACAAGCTGAGCAAACATCTATCAATAAAGCGGAACCATTTTGTCAGAGGCATCGCACGCTAAATAAAGGTACGATACGTCGATTAAATCTTTACGTTTCGAGCAGAGTCCACTGAATCCTCGCTAATCGGGAAATTCGCCTTTCATCATATACTTTACAAGCGTCAAAAGCAATTGAGCGTCTGATTACCGACTACGGTTCAAGTGATACACGTAGAACGTAGCGCTAATTAGATCTATCGAACGGCTCATTTAATACCGACACTTTTCTCGCTAAACGGCTAGGCAAACGTCTGACGTACAGACTCCGAGGCGGCACGTTTTCGAAATTTCGCAATCGCACCGAGATAGAGAGGCCGTTTCTCATAGGTGGGAAACCCTATGCGTGGAGTGCGAAATTATGAGTAAACCGTCGCCGGCTTCGCAGAACTACGCACAAACGAACAAACGGGCGCTAGTTTCAGATTTTTCTGATAAAAGATACAATAGGCAGGTGTTAAACGCTCGTTCGGCTCTATTAGTCACGAGCGGGGAAAAAAATCTTGCGTCAAACTTGCAACTCACTGCAAGGGAATAATATGCAGAGAGAGAGAAAAAAAACGGAAAATTGAAAACAATTTTTTTCGCATTTATAAATTTTTTTTATTTTCAGAGATAGACACAGAGATAAAAAAAAAAGAATTTGTTACTCCTTGTGAATCAGAATTGAAAATTTGAATGGAAAAACTTTTGTAAAATTGCCGATGCGCAAACGCCAGGTGAACTTTTGGATGTATCTGTGGGAGAGAGCTTCCGAAGGCAAAAGACACAACATTCGACGCTTCGCGTCTGCCGAATTTTGGGGTCAAAGTTTGGCTCGGTATCTCGCGTATCTACTATAATCGGCCTTAATCTCGCGTCCTTGTCCGGTACTTAAGAAGATTGTAAACACGTAAAGTCCCCAGAGGACAATAAATCGCCGCGAAAGCCGCGGTTCGACGAGAGCCCGAAAGCACTAAAGGTCCCCCGTTTTTTTTATCGCGACTTTGCATTTTAGCGCGGTAATTCAAAACAATAATTCAAAGGGCTTTCGTAGAACGGAGCGGCGCCATTGTTCTCCAATCGATCAAAGACTTTTTTTATCGCTTTTTCTCGTTTTGTCGCGAAAAAAATGGGAGTGTAATTATTGAAAATTTCAATACCGCGACGATTTCTTTCATTCTAAGAGTCCTGTATAGGAGTCGACGGCTATTTTTTTAACGTTTGCTCGCGCTTTGAAAGTAAAATTTCATCTGAAAGTTTAAAGTTCAGTAAATAAAATATGAATGGAAAGTTGCGGAATTAGCATTGCTGAAAATGTGAAGATGAATAATTTAGCTTTAGCATACACCGAGAGAAATGTTCTACTAAATGTTACTATACTTTTTAGCAATGCGCACGCAAACTTGCATTACCCTAAGAAATTACTAAACTACATACTTAAATATAATATAATTATAGTAAAAATTGGCATAGTTCTACGGATGCAAGTTTGCATATCCACTGCTAAAAAGAATAGTAATTTTCAGCAGAACATTTCTCTCAGCGCAGCCGAGACGAGACGACGTTAGGGGAGGGGGAGCAACGGCGATGCAAAAAGAAGTTAACGGGCCTTGGAAGGATGAACGGATCATTAGCAGGACGGGCCGCGGATCCGAGGAGGAGAGAAAATCATAAAGAAAGGCGCAATTACGTCGGCGGCGGCTCCGTCGTCGATTTAAGGCGGGCCCCGGCTGTTTGTCGAGCACTTTAAATGCAAAGTGCAGAGACTTAATTAAGGCAATTAGAGGTCGGACCGGAGCGCCGCTCCCGGTGCCGGCTGGTTGTATTGCGGCGCACCGAACGTCGCGCATTCGACTCTCGCTCCCTAACAATCGATCCAACCTCATTACCTTATGACGCGCGCGCTTTCCCACTCCCCGCGCAATTAACCCGCGAGATTCGCGCGCGCTCGATCGCAAGCTCTTTCTCGAATACACACGTCCGGCCCGGGAGTCCGAGGTGAAGCGATTCATTCGCGTGCGATTTTCCGCCGAGGCTTAATTAGAAAAGCCGATTATTTACAATATGAATTTTTATTTAGGTCCATCGGGCCGGAGAGCTCTCAATGAGGTTTCCGGACCGAGGAAAGTGAACGCTCGGAGAGTGCACGCGCTCTCTTTATATACATACACACTCGCGAAAGTCGAAAGTTTCGGGATATAATGCGAGTAACGAGGAAGCGGCAGAGAGGCGAGAGCGAGCCGCTCCGCCGCGGTATACGCGGAAAACCCCGCCGCCAAGTGGGAACTTCCCAGCGATGCACTAATCGTTATTTACCTATATATAACTAACGCATAACTCGCTCGTGCCCGCCGCGCTCTCTTCTTTTTACGGCTAAACGGTTTAATGACACTTGACGCTCCCTGACTCACTTTATGAGGAAAGCACGTTTTAGCGTAAGGCCATTTCCTCCTCCGGACTGCGATTCTTTTTCGGTTTCGCGGCGTTTCGTCATTGATCTCGATTTCGCCTTTTGTTCTCGATATACAGGAAGGAACTGCGACGTTAAACGACGCTCTTCTGGTCGGCGCGTCGGGATTTTTTTTCGTCAATTAAAAGCCTTTTTTATCTGTACGGTAACTTTTTCCCGCGACTCTGTGTTTTATTCCTACTTTCCGACTGTTTGGAGTTTCCGCTGGAGAAGTCAACGGGAGTAAAGGAATTAAATACTTTTGGCGCCCGTTGAAAAATAATGTTCTTAATTATGGCCTTATGCATTTAAAGGACCGCATTAAAGTGCTCAAAAGACATTAACGCCAGAAGTTTAGAATTGATGTTAATTAAAATTTTGAGTCCAAGTTTCGCGCTGAAATGTAAACTCGCGACACTAAGTTAATATTAAACTTTTTAATTTAAAGTTGGCAAAAAAAAAAAAATCCCACAGTTCGCGCGAAGCTCCAGTTTACGAAAAAGCAACTTTTTTAATAAAAAAAAAAATTACTTGTCAAATTTGCATACTAGAAGTAGGAGAGCGGCGTGTGTACTCTGGTTCAAAATGTAAATCCGAAAGATTAGAATAAGTTGGAATGATTATACTATCCGCGGGCTCTTTCAATGTAAATTATGAGCCCGTATGATCAAACGAAACCGTACCAGCTCTATAAATAGCTCCGCACAATTACCTAATTACCGCCTGACGCGAATCGAAAAAAAAAAGAAAAACAGCGCGTCCCCAAACGGGTCTCTACACAGACAAAATTTTCTATTTAAAATTACCGTGAAAATGACGATAATCTCGGGGCGAGGTTGTCGTATTTAAAT